>OMOW01112314.1:0-17474 GCA_900312555.1 Lamprogrammus exutus | reverse complement strand
GTTTGCCCTGAAAGAGGGGTTTGAACAGTATTTCCTAATTTTTCTGTGATGGTGCGTTTCATGAATAGCTTCCCTGACATGTAAATAAGGAAATACTGTTCTACCCCTCTTTCAGGGCAAACACAAAAAAGCCAGGAAACAGGTATTTATGAATCAGGGAACATGGTTGCATGAAACACTTTTCACTAAACAATATGTCATATCTGGCACTGTGCACTATGAAGCAGCACTCCTCTACAACCTACACCTCGTCATTATCTCATCTAACAAATGTGCATTATGAAGCAGCACTCCTCTACAATCCACACCTCCAGCCATTATCTCATCTAACAAACAGCTTTTAGAGAGTCCGCCAGATTTTCCCTTACTGCTTAAACCCTGACCGTGAATGTTTAAATTGTGAATTAAGCAGTGACAAGAAAAATTACTAAACAAAATGTTTATTCATCCAGAAATCAGGTAATTTCAAAGGTTTCACAAACCATTTCCTGCAACAGTAGATCTAACAGAAAATACATACTGATCAAGGCGTACCTGTTTTTCCTGGGATGATGACTGTGTCCACAGACATCAACAGATATATACCAGCAATGAATAGCTGCCTTTAAGGAGAGAAACACAGAGCCACAGTCATTACATGCAAGAGGTTTGTCACTGTTTTGGCACTACTTTGCCTTCTTTTCTGCAGAGAGATTTAATGGGGATTATTATTATCACTGGAGAGAACACTTTTTTCAGGTATCAGAAGAAGTGGAGTTCGGATCAAATCTGAATTCTGAGTGGGCCACATAAGGACATTCACTGATTCCCGTGATGGGTTGTCTCGGTTGTGTCATGATGGAAGATGAACACAGCCTGAGGTCCTGAACCATCAGGTTTTCATCCCTAGTGGGAGCAGGTTATCTGTTTGTTGAGCAATTCATCTTTCTCTTGATCCTGACAAACCTCCCAGTCTCTGCTGCTGAAAAACATCCACACTGCCTGATGTTACTCCACCATACAGGCGGAGTCTGGTTTATTCCCGATGTAACACTTGACATTGTGACGATAGTTAGTAGAAGCAGATAGTTCTGACTTCATCAGACTATAGAATCTTGTATCTCATAGCCTGAGTCTTCGACAAACTCCAAGTGAGGAGTGGCTAGCATATGGTAATTCTACCAACAAAATCTAATTGGCGGAGTGGAGCCAATGTACCACTCCACACCGAGTCAGTAATCAGTTTCGCGAAATATGCAGACTTTATTCTCATAACATTTTGACTTTTTTTTCTTGAAGTATTATGACTAACATTTTTCATCTTTATTTTCGTGATCTCTCTTTAAAAAAATTTATTTTCGACAGTGGCCCTTATACAGTGTTGTACTTCAAGATTTTCAAAACAAAACAGAAATTCATCCTGGACCCATCCCCAGATCTGTATGTTGTCACAATCCTGTCTAAGAAGTCTACAGACATGTCCTTTGACAGTCATGGGATTCATCTGAGCTCATTATCAATATCAGTATCAGTCCTAGCAAATAATTTAAGTATCTACATGTGACATTTCATTAAAAATAAAATAAACATTTAGGGGAAATTCAAATGACTTGTTTTAGTTTGTCAATATGAAGTAGTTTGTTTGGATTGATGTGGGGGCTTCATTTAATCCTATTGTATTAATTCAATCCCAAAAGGAAATACTTACGGTTTGGTTGTCATTCTTAAGGAGAGTCCTGAGCAATCTCTGTGATGATCTGTAGAATTTCACAAGAAAAAAATATTTTACTTTATTTTTGTCATCTAGATGTAACTAAATTCATCCTTGGTGATGGTAGCCCATACATATATTATTTGCTCAAAACAAAAGGTACTTTAAAATCTTCCCTTAAACTAAATTCCTATTTTGGTTTAAGTTTAAACAAAAGCACCACTTGCACCATTAAGACACATTCAGGTCAAGACATTTCCAACAGATATGTACAATTTTCATGTTTAAGGTTAGAATGGATGTCAGTACTTTAATCTAACTTCTATTAGGACTCACCTTTAAAAGCACTAACATCTCCATAATGGATTTGCAGCACAAAGTAGGAGACTCCAGAATTTCTTCCTACTTTAAAGCCAACATCTGATGAAGCAACAATGAGAGAAACAGAGGTGCTGTGTTAGAGAAAGAGATGCTGCATCACAGACATGTCCAAAAACAAAAAGAACAGTGATACAGAGCAAGCCTCAGAGACAAACTACATTACGCAATACGTAAACATATCAACTGTCTGTACTGTAAGTAAGGCAAAAATATGAGTAAGATATATAATTAATAGGATTCTGTGGTTCACCAAATAAACATGACTGTTTGCATGTTGAGGTGTCTTACTCTACTATCATATTACATGCTTGAGTAAATCAATTTACTGTCACACAATCATAACTCATATCATCACATACGTTTATAAGTCAATCATAGTCAAATAAGTCTCTGGACAGGTAATACAACAGATAGAATAGGAACAGACAAAAAGTTACTGTTGATAGGGCTGGGCAATATATCAAGTTTCTCGATATAAACAATATTTTTAATGCACAAACTGAAAATGGAGCCACAGCAATAAACAATGTAACTTAAAATGAACTAGTAAAATGTGACCTTTTTCTGCACTGAAACCTAATTTTTGGCTTTGGTCGGCCTACCTGTCACTCACTGCTCCATGCAAGTGACAAAAGCAATGGAGGAGTCAGAGGGTGAAGACTTGAGGAAACAGAGAAGTTTTTAAAACACTGCCTTGGTTGTGTGTGTATCCTATCACTGGATTAGTCAAACTGTAAAACTGTACAAGTCCCCATGTGCGTACATTAACTCTAGAAGCAACAATGTTACTGATTATGAAAGCGGTGGATTGTAACAGCTTCAAGTGACTGCAGTGTTTTGTTAATAACCACATCTTGCCATCAATAAGGAACTGCTTCACTAGTTACACTGCGCTACATATTGTTATTTACACATGGAGTGTGTGAGACAGTATGCTCTCTCCCTCTCTCAGATTTCTCCTTTTATACCATGGTACTTTGTAACAGCCGACTGGTACTTTGTATGGTTAAGAGAAAAAGTTAAACATTGTGAAATAGTGGTCCAAAAACATTGTGATATAAATTTCTGGTCATAACACCCAGCCCTAGATGTAGAGAAAGAGGAACAAAAGGGTAAAGCAAAAGCAAAAAGTACCGTTGGGTAATTTAGTGGGTGGTGCGTTGCGAGCCCAGGCATACATAATGGACGCTTCATCCTCACAAGTGCGTGAACTACCACAGTCCCTGGAAACATACAATGAATATGATAATATAATATCACCCCTCATTCATCAATGACCAGGTGGGAAGACAATATACAGTACTACAGAGGCAATTTCAAGGGGACACAGAAACATGCATCCACACTGACTCAAAGTGTGGGCAACACAGTTACTGTATGATCCACCGATAGATTAGTAACCATTTCAGTCAACAGCTGCTGTTGCCTGGATTATTGTAATCTGTGTGTTCATTCATTACATCTGTGTCTACCAAAATTGATTATAGCATTGTCATTTGATTGGACAGGACAAAAGGTGAATTACACTACCCCGATTTCAATTATCGAGATGATAACAGGAGAAATATTCTATTTTAGGTCAAAAGTTCTATGTTGAAGGGTGGGGCATGGCTCAGAAACCATAAAATATTGGTGTAGATCTGGATCCATGGGCGGAGTGAGATCTTACCAGTAGCTGCTGCTAGAGACTGGAGTCTGACAGCCAAACAGAAGCATGTGATGGACTGTATCCATACTGGCATGAGGTGTAAAATCCACTGAGAAGGAAAAACAACACAGTTACTGACTTTGTTACTGACTTCCCGCAGTGTTTGTGTAGGCCTTCGAATGGACCCTGTTGCTACCATATGATATTTCTTCCACAATAAAAGCTAAACGTATCTTGTGGATTTCCAAATAGAACTCTGCTATAGTACAATGACAGTAATGCCTTGCAAAAATATTTTTTTGTATATTTTGTAGGTCTCCACAACATTCTCTCAAGTACTTCACATTATGGGGAGACATTACGCAAGCTGCGAACTGATGTGAGAAGGCACCAGGAAGTTGCAATTGGATTGCGTGAAACAAACAGACATTCCATGGTCAAATGTCATGGGAAAAGACTTTCTGAGGTATAACAGTAAAGATAGTTGTATCTAACTAAACTGAGAACTTCATGTAGTGTAGCTTTTAGAGGCTTTTTGACATTTGTATGGATAGTGTTCTGTGGTTCTATGTGGTTCCACTGACAGACTTCAGGTGTACTGCGGACCAGGTAAGAGAACGCAAAATATCGAAATGTCAGTGACCTAGTTTGGACATGAATTCCCTGAAAATCATTAAATTTTGTAAAATGGAGTATCACTTTAATAGATTGGATGTGATATGCATACAGTGTATCAACTGAATTGAAGCTACTGATTCTGTTCTAATGATGCTATGATTACTACTGCAACTAAACCTACACTGCTACTATTACCTTTATCACTAAGTCTACAAGTAATATTCCAATTATTTGCTCACACTGAAATCAAGGCAGAAATGCAATTTAGCTGTATACATGGACAGAATGAACAGGAATCTGCCATTCTCTGAATACAGATTACATGATGCATAATAAAAACATTATTCTATCACCTTACTGTGTGAAATTGCCTTTATTTGCTTGATGTATTGCCTTAATAGCAGTATAATCAAAGTTTTAACGTGCCTGTAAATGTACTGCTACAATCTTTGTTATTTCCTCTGCTACATTTGTACTAGTTCTACCAATTGCTAACTGCCAACTGTGATACTTCTAAAATATCTATCACTTTTGATACCTATCCCTTATCGCTTATATATTTATTTGCAAAAGAGAGCTATATCTATATAAATCCTGTTAATTGAAAATAAATGAAAAGATATGCTCACCAATATATGCATCTTGGTTAGTTGGAAAAGCAGTGGCCATACACAGGTAAGAGTCCGACTGAAATATCAAAGAACACAATGCTTTATTACTCACTCAGTTCCTATTCTATAAATAAATAATAAACAAAAAAGGCCCATTTGCAAGGACCACTTATAAAACTGTATCTAAAAATTTTACTTGCATGATCTCTAAGGGACTTTTCATACCTACATGGTTTGGTCCAGTTCAACTGCACTAGGGCTCATTTCACCCCCCGTTATGATTTGCATGAACACAGCACACTCACAGGAGTGGATCGAAGCAACTGAAGTGGTCTCGGTCCAATCAAGTTCGAGTTGTACAAAAGCAAACAAACTACTGGACAGAGATGCTTTGGCAATCCAGTTTCTACACTTATGACAAATTTGGCAGGTTGATACAGACGTGGCTAAAGGTTTTGGTACCATTCCAAAAAAACAACAACAACAAAAAACACTTCACTGTCTTCGTGAACATGTCAATTTTTTTGAAGCATCTTAAAAAGCAGAACCTCTGTTGAGCTTTCTTCATTATGTGAGTGGTGTTTAGAGTCCAGAAAAGAGAGTCTGTAATTTGTATACCAAGAAACTTAAAATTGTGCTCAATTTTCCACAGAAGCATCATTGATAAAAACAGGTGTGGACGTGTTTGAACTTCCTGATGACATACTTTGTTTTGTTTATATTGAAGGAAAGATTGCTCTCCTGAAACCATGAGTATATAGATCTTTGAGGCATGCTAACAAGAGACAGACAGACAGACACACTGACTGAGCCGAAAGAGCTGACACCGATTGGCCTGTTGTGTGATTTGGATTGTTTAGCACCATTTGGTTATTTAAGTTTGGTTGAGATTAATCTGTCTGTCAGTCTGGTGTCCCTCTCTCATCCCTGCTAATGTGTATACCTGTGGCTCCTACAACACTGACCCTTTTGCATTGACATTAACATGTTACAGAAGGACCAATCAAAACAAGGCTTTTCGGGACAGTTCAGGACCTTTGGCTTTGTCTTATGGGATGCATTTCTATAGGCGTGGAAGTTTTACAACCTTAGTGATGTTCAACACATAATCCCTACAATATTACAGTACAAAAAGAGAGGAAAAAACAAAAAACATGTCACCTTTATGACAAATAGTGCACTCCAACAGTGGTGTTTAAGGGAAACAAACTCACCCTTGCTGGGATGACACCAGGCATATGGATATTAACGGAGAAGTTCTGCGAGTTTGCTAAGATCGCTGACTGCTTGGTTCTGGGCACACAATCAGTGGGATCTGACCAGGCATGTTCCTGATACCTAAGACCAACACATACAACATGACCATGAATGTAAGTGCAAAACAAAATTATGAAAGGAATAACATATTGTACCTTCAATGCTATACAAGAAAACAGCAACATCCCCTACATCTCTAATTCAACCACCTCACATAGCAATACGGTGTATCCACTTGAGTCATGTAACCCATAACAAAAAAGACATTTCCATTACCTTTTTGACCTGTGCAGAGAGTTTTGTATTACCAGGCTGTGGCCGTGGGAGATGAATCCTAGCACCAATATGTAGCACAGGGGGAATCCCATATTGGCTGGAGTTGCCCCAGTGCCTGTGCTGCTGCTGTACAGCCCGCTGATGTGGAGCAGATGACGTAAGAAATGCCTTGAAACAGCTGCAGGTCCTGCAAGAGTAAGCAGCAGGTAGGTCATATTTTCCCAGCACCTTTAGATGAGATGAGGCATGGAATGATGCAAACTCAAATGCAAAGATGTGGGTTTGCTCTAGGTCCCTTAAAATGAGGTGACGTGGTCGCTTGAGTTGAAAAGGTTTCAAGAGTTAAATAGTTGTGCTTATCATGAGCTGATTTAACTTCACTAAATACAGTATACTGTATATGTAGAGAGACAAGAGAAAAAATAAGAAGGAAAATAAAAAAATAATAGAAAACAACAGCCCCAGTTTCCAAGCAGTGAGAAAAAAGTCACACCACTGCAAGAATTTTCAGGACTAAAAAAAACTTATTTTTAAAATATTAAGAAAATAGTCAGCAATGCATGGATAAGCAAACAGGTAACAGCTATTGCTGAGCCTGCATGTCAAAATGATGGTTGCAAAGAATCTGTTGAAGCTTAAGTACAGAATTTACAAATAAATAAAAGCCCTAAGACGTCTGCAGATTGAATGCTGAGTGGACATTACACAGCAAAATAATGGCGGATAATAAGAAAAACAGGTGATCTATTCATCAACTTTATCTACTTGGAAACACTATTTATGGGTTTAAAATGTTGGAAAGGCTTTGGAACAGTTTTTGAAGTGTTAGTTTGAAGAAGTGTGAAAACTAGGATCTTAATATTTATAACGAGAAGTGTATGCTATAAATGTCTTCAAAGTGGTATGCTATTACATACATTCATTAAATGCCTAAGCCTATTGAGACACACAGTTTGTTACACAGATTTGTAAATTATGTTACAATTTGCAGACTGAGGGCAAAGAAAAACATTTGACTGCCTGTGAGTGTGAGGATCTTCAGCAGATAGCTGAATGTGAGCATTAATATCAGCTAAACAAACTAAAGGTACCTTTTTACTACACATATCAAACACTGAGGGTAATTAATAAAAAAAAAAATCATAACTACACAGCATAATCCTAAATAAGCTCCTTGTGTGCCACTAGAATGTGTGAGATCACATCAAAACATCCAATTCATATAAACGCACTGATCAATCAAGTAGGCTTATATATTAAATGTATTGGTATATTGCCAAAGCTGCAAGTCCAGAAGTAAGACACTTGGATTCAGCGAATGAGTAAGGACCACTGAATCTCCTGTGCTGCCACGCCTGTGTGACCTAGCAAAATTATCTTCTTGGCTTCAGTGAAAAACAATTTTACAATTTAAAAAGAATTACATGAATCACTGATGCTTTGTCCAAAGAGGAGATGTTAATGATTAATCCAATTTCAATCCAACTAAAGGAGAATATATTATTCCTGTGACAAGGATTGTTTACTCAGTTACAGATTGTTTGTTCAGCTCCCCTATTGAGCACTCTGCTCACAGCAGCAAGCTGCACCTGCCCTTCTCCCACAATGGGAGTGATGGGATTGACCTCCAGGATATGCATTTCAGGGATACAAAGTCAAAATCTTTTGTTCATAAACAAAGACAGTTTAAATTGGAGTATGCCACATGGGAGAAGATACACTCTTTGTATGAATGCCTATGCATGAGGTGCGTGACTGTAGTGGCGCTTCCTCTTCGGTTCAGATGTGTCACGTCTGGGGTTAGCTTGGCACACAGCGTTTGTCACGCACACAATGAGACAAGGTAACTTTCTTTTAAATGTTTGATTCGAAAACACAAAATTACAAAGTCAAATGTACGTTCCAAGACACTTCCTACTGTGCAGTCAAACAACTGTGTTGCTTCCAAGGTTGCTTACAACAGTATTAGGCTCTACAACTACATACGTAAACAACATTGACGTCATCAAACTAACAAAGTGATGTAATCAACAAAGTGACTTTGCATTGAGCCACACATCTACACAAAACTACAATCAGATCCTTAATGCACTGAAATCTCACCTGTAGCTCTGTCATGCTGGCTGGCAGGCAGTATATAGTTAATACATGGCAGGAGACATTACACTATATTGCTTAGCCCTGTTGAAAAGCCCATATAAAAACTGTCAATGCAACTGTAACATGTTCTAATATACAGTGTATTCTAATGTTTAAATTCACCTCTAGTGGGAAGGTGGCTGATCCTCAACAGGGGTTGGGATTAATCAATTATTGATTGGTAAATGGTCTGGTAATGGTATTGTCCAAACCTGTACTTCGACTCTGATGAAATCAAATACTTAGTTATCAAATGTAGACACCAAATGGAACTGAGGAAAAACGTGTTCAGAAGAAAGTATTATATTCTGACACAGACATATTTCAGACATATAGAAAACATGAGGGAGCATGTTATTTGACAGCATCCTACCTATCATATCTCTATCCTTACTCATTACTTCACAGAGAGTATCAAACTGTGGAATGTTATGATACACTTACGTTGAAATACAAAGCACGTTTTAAGAGGAGCCACTGAGCTTTCTTGGTGACTCACTGATGGTGACAGTTTGGCGGAAATAACATTGGAGAGGAAGAGAGTGAGGGGGAGCAGCTGCCGTGACATCACAGCTCAGATAAGAGAGCAGAAACTATGGAAACAGGGCTCAGCAGCCTCACTCTCCTCCTCTCTCTTTATCTGAAACCTGTTTTGAATATATCCTGTTATTCCAGTGTGAATTATACACACTACTGTCTGAGCGGAACATCTGACCAACACCAAGGATGTTAACATAACAAACTCTTTGGATTCATAAACCGTATCTAAAACACACTGACCAGAATAAATGTACACAAATTTTGTTGTGCTGCAATAGCTTCAACAGGCGGTAAATGAAGGATGCATTGTGGATGCGTTAAGACACGAACACACGCAGCTGTCACGCAAGACCAGCAGCGGAAAAGGATAATGGTTAGCTCCAACTAGACCATTAGCTTTATTTAAATAAAAACAAAGAACAATATCCGAGCATTAAACTGTAATGTTAAATAGTCAGACACTGGCTCATTTTGTGACATGTCATGTTGACGTCGGTGTATAACGAAAGCTGTCTTAGACAGGGTATCGCATCAGAACTGTCAATATATGAATATGAACTTGCTGCGTTGTACGGTGGAACATTTTAAGAAAACATTTTTTCGTCATAAAACGATCACGTACCACTTTCGTCAGATGCAGGATCAAGATGTCTTCCTGTGTACAGATGGTGGCCAATTGATGCTAAAGATCAATACCAATCACACTTCCGACCTGTTTTTCAAAATAAAGGCATCGCCGCCACAAATCTACAGATCATATTACAACCAAATGAGTAATCACGTCCCATACCAACATTGTAAATAAAAAAATAAAAAAGTACGTACTGCGGGGTCGCCTCTATTTAAATTGTTATTGGTTCCTGAATCTACAATTTTTTTTTAAAGAAAAAAGAAAAAAACACAACAATGTTCACAAAGGTTCTACTTTGAGCAATAACAACAACGAAGTGACTCACAGGGTTAGGGTTAGGGTTAGGGTTAGCATGTAGCATGAATTTACAACTATACGGCTATATTATATTATATATAATATCTATTTTCGATATTCACAAAAAATCGCAAAAGAAGCGCAACATTTTGATATCATGTGACAGCGATTGGCCAATCACGTGAACGTTTTCCCCTGCTCACCTACGAAAATAAAATTCAGGAACCTACAGGACCCTCTGCCCTCTGCAGGGCGCAGCCTACATAGTCTTCAAAGGGTTCCCTTGAAAGGCTTTCAGACAATGCAGAGATAACGCGTACCCTTCCGGTTCGAGGGTTTGTAGAGTTGAGGTACAGCTGCCAGTTCAAATGCCACAGCAAAAATAATAATGACTTTCTATAAATAGGTTTTCTTGTATTAATGGTCAGCAATTCTATGTGGCGCTTTTCTATTCTATTAATTCTATAATTCTATTGTTTTTGTGCAATATTTAATTATATTTCATGTTCACTAAGTGAGGGCTAGAGAGATGAGAGATTATGCTTTTATGCTGTAAATCTGACAGGAAGTTATGTCTTGTTCCGGTTACAGGCTGCTGGTGGATCGCAGACTCGTGAAGTATTGTTATGTAGTGTAAACAGAGGATTGGTGTCTTTGATACAAAGTGTGTAGAATCTTAACACTATGTGAACCCAGGCTGTGGCAGGTATGGAGCTAAATAATGACGCTAAACAGCAATGTTGTCTAACGTTGTCTGGCATATTTCCTGTGTTTTTGCTTTGAAATTACAGAAAGTTAGGGTTGTACCTTGTTCTTTCACCCATGACTTGCCTTCATAATACTGTTACACCAAATGTGGTGACTGCCTTGACAGAGTGTGGTTTACATGGATTCATATACTGGTCTTTACAATCAAATGTACGAATCTCATCTTTCTTTTTTTGGCAGCAGCTACAGATACAAAATCAAAATGAATCTGATTGGTCAATTCATATAATGACATCAAATTCCATGCTTTTCTCTCGGTTTTCTACAGATACAGAATATCACTTTTCACAGGTGTGATACAGGTACATCCGTGATTGCATTCTAAGAGTAACGCCTAACCATATCCCTAACCATTGATGAGGCTACAACAACAGTATACTTTACATGTAGACCCTCGGTTCCGGGAAGTATGTCTTCTGTTTCCGTAGACACTTCGATATTCCTTGCCTTATAGCCCAATACTGTATGTCATCCTTATATCTTTCAGAAATCTGCCAAATCATTTAGTTTTTTGCTCATCACAATCTGCTGGTCACTACATCACACAAAATGTTTTTCAAAAGAATAAGAATCATCCTCAATTCGGCATACAGTTAATTAATGCAAGCTTAGATTTGTACAGCCTTAGTTCCACTTCAAGTTATCGTCTGATTGAGTAGTATCATTACTAATAGTAGTTCCTCGAGATCCACTGTGATAGCAAGATTCCCATGGGGAAATTGATTTTGTTACAGTACGCAGTCAGTCAAATACGAAACAGAAATACATTCTGAAAAGTGGTTCCACATAGGCCTGTTTTCAGAAAATGGAGCCAGATGAGTCTGTGGATGATATGAAAAAGCTCACAGTCCATGTTAAGTCATACATTTTTTGACGTAATTGTGGTGGCAAAAAGCTAATGAGAGAGCAGTAGTGAGCAGTTTCAGTGTCCACTCACTGGCCTGACAAACCTCCCTGACCATAACTGACACAACCTCAGCTTAAATGCATGAGAATTTGAGGATGCAGAGGCACTTCAGTTGCACTAATGGCAAAATGTTTGTCATTAGTGCCACATTAGTGTGCTCTACTGTAATGTGTTCACTCTCTGTACAGTATGGATTAGTGTTGGTGGATCAAATAAGGTGAAAACGTATTTGTAATTCATTCAGAGACTCTAATAGGATCAATAAAAACTCACAGTGCTGAGGTATGATCCATGTTTTTCAAGCCAATCAAAAAGTCTGGAACTCACACACAGCATAGACATAAAAAATATAGAGGTATTTTGGAAGCACTCAGAATATGTGTCAATTCCAGCAGACTTACAGCTGTTGGGCATATAGGAGATGCATGTATTGTGCTAATCTACTGAGCCTATGTTGGACCCATTCACACGACACACATGACAGGGTACCTTTAACCTTTAATGGGAGAAAGGTACTTAGTCAGATGATACCACGTCACATGTCTCAGTCTCAACCATAAAATGTAATGGCCTTTCCCAAAGGAATCCTGGAGGTCCCATCTCCTCTTCCACCTACACAAAGTAGCTAATGAGCAATACCCTGTTCGGCTACAGGAGACTTATAATTGTGGGCTGAAACAGTCATTTTGAATGTATTATCAGTGCTCCGACATCAGCAATTTAATCAAAACGCTACTGCATCCTAGCGAGAACCAAGCAGAGCTACATGAGCCATGTTTGGGAAAGGGGTTTACTGTAATATCCATCACCTGTTGTCTAATGCCTACTGCTGCATCAACATGGACATTGAAGGCAACAGAACCAACAGTAAATCAGTCACCTCAAGTTATCACCATATATCATAATATTTATAAACCAATATTTATCACCATAACACATAATTTTCAATTTCTAATCACTGTGTTATAATAACCTAATATTGAGTTACTTTCCAGCAGCAGTTGAACTTATTATAATAATAATAATAATACATTTTATTTTTATAGCACACTTTAAAATCCAAAGACATCTCAAGGCACTTAACCACCTTTGTTCCCCAGTTTAGATCACCATGGGTCGCAGTAGCAGCAGTGCTACCTCCAAAAGTGTGCCTGCGGTGCTGGTGTGCCTTGCTGCCTTGCTCCTCAGCAATGTCATAATTTATCTATATCTGGACTCACTGTATGAAGCTGATGGGCCTCCAGTGTCTTCTCGTATGGGTTGTCTACCTCTACACTTTAAAATGGCCACCATGAAAAACTGCTCCCCCTGGCTCCAGTGTCCACAGATATATGCTGAAGTACGCAAGCTGAAGCTTATCGATCAGGGAGCAGTGAAAAAGGTACACAGTCTTCCATGTTGTCGTAAGATATATTTGCATTCATTTTGGATTTAATTGCAAGGAAAGGATGAAATCCCTAGGGGTAGGCCTGAGCACTATTTTATGATATTTATTGAGTTCGAGTATTTACTGGGTTTTGGGGTTGTTGTTTTTCAAATGATTAATTATTCAAATATCCAGCGCTGAAAAACTGTTACATCCATAACCAATAATAAGGAAAAATCATAGTCACGGCAGTTTTCAATTTTCCAACAAGTGGCAGCATTACATCAATAGTATAGGCCTATACACTCATTGCAAAAACCCATTCTCTGTCCTACATTGCCCCTGTCCCAACTTTTTTGTAATGTGTTGCAGGCATCAAATTTAGAATGAGTGTATATTTAGACAAAAAAAAGTTGTTCAGTTAATATGATTCAATTACCTTGTGTTTGTACTGGTTTCAATTAAGTATAGGTAAAAGAATTGCTGTTTTCTGTTTTTATTTGCATTTTACACGCTGTCGCAACTTTTTTGGATTGGGGTTTGTAGATACAAATGTACTGAATGACTATTTGAGTACTTAACCAGTAGGGGTCAGCCCTAGGAAATAGGCTGTATTTGTAAGAATAAACAGAAAAATCGATATCTTGTTGGGAATTTAAATTTCAACAAACTGTGCAAAAACCTAACCTTTAAAGAAGAGATTTAGCATTATTTTGAGTTCAGTTGTCACTCCATTAAATAAGACCTCCAGTTATCATTTGATTATATTATACTATTGCAAATGGCTATTTTATTTGTACTTATTAATAACAGCGTATATGGAATACAATGTAAAGTGGGCACTTCCCTGATACAGTACTTGTCACAATAGTCCTTGAGAGCTGTAACACCACAAAAATTCTTGGTCACCGTTTTGGTGATGTAAGAAAGTAGCAATGAAAGACTATAACTTATCTCCCACATGGCTGTTTGTCCAAGTTTTAACAAACAGTTTTCACATTTTTACCTCTCCTTGACAGTTTGGAGTGAGTTACTACCCTTCAAGGCCTCTAGAGCCACCATTAGGTCCAAGTTTAAGGAACACTTATCCTTAAAATGAAAAATGAAATTATTGTTTCCCATGAATCCTTGGGTCATCCCATAACATAATTTGAATTTTAATGTTAATTGTTTTTTCACTACTTCTATCAGGGAGCAAAAAACAACAACCAATTGTGTCATTTAGCGCAGTAATGAGGAAAATCATAAAACTGTTTATAACTCTTCAACTGCTTGACTCTTTTTTTTCCTTTGATTCCTTGGAACATCCTGAGGTCAGCACATGCATTGTATTTGAGTTATGCAATATTGCATTGTGGGCCTTGAAGGTGAAGTTGCCTCAAAGGATGCGGCATCATTTGATGTACAGACATGAAACCTGAAACAATGTTTAGGAACAGGTCCAGAGGGAGCAGGAAAAAAAAGAAGTCATTGTATGACCACTAGTTGGCGCTATAGTGAATAAAACCAGAAAACTGCTAATAACTTTCCTATTGTCATCCTTCTTGCCTCTGATTCCGTGCATCATGAAGACGTCTAATGATGCATTGCTTTTGACCTCTGCTTTTGTGCACGTTAGCCATTTTGAATATTAATGAAAACATTGTTTTCACTTCTCCCACAAATTTTGTCCAATATTGTCAAAATTTCTCTCCAGGCCAATCCACACAAAAGTTAGCAAATTGATTTTTTTATATTTGGTACAGTTAGCTTAAAGGAAATTGATGGCGAAGACAAACAGCCAAACAGGAAGTGAGTCCATATCTCGGCAATGCTCAGCAACTAGCATCATGGAGACCCTGCCGTATGGGTGCTCAAGAGGTTTTACGCCATTTAAACACTAGCGAGTGCTGTAATAAGCAAAAAGGTGTTAATGCTCATAAGTTTTGATGAGTTTAGTAGAGTTTAGTTTAGCAGACAAAACTTTTCTTATGGATTTTCTGTATTCA
The DNA here is from genome assembly GCA_900312555.1 of Lamprogrammus exutus. Lineage (NCBI taxonomy): Eukaryota > Metazoa > Chordata > Actinopteri > Ophidiiformes > Ophidiidae > Lamprogrammus > Lamprogrammus exutus. The sequence goes on along the minus strand of OMOW01112314.1, from coordinate 2,357 downwards.
AAACCGTGTGCCCATAACAAATTCAACGGTGAAGCCACCAAACAGGAGTTGAGGCTGTATCCCAGACAACAACCTGACCCTGACAGGGTGGGTAATAGCTGTGATGAAGCGGAAGTGGTTGAATTTGGTTCTCAATCACATCTGCATTTTCACAGTGGGCAGGTCTGTCCCGGTGATGGACAGGTTTGCCAGTTCAGAAATACTGGCTCCAGTTCCCACATTGACGTGAACTGAAGAAGCCTTTTGGATGATGAAATGTCTTCACTATTGATCTAAGTCCAGAGTGAGTTTTCAACTCCTTAGCATCTCATACAGGCAGTTTTTTCTTTAGTTTTTGGATACAAGCTAGTAGTAAATAAATGTAAAATGTCACGTCAAGTTTAGGTTCATTACCATTACATATGAGTACAGGTAAAGAGATTTAATGTACTGTAATTAATTCTGGAAAATTTGACAAGCACATATTTTGTGGCAGACCTCTACTGAGCAGTACCATTGTTCCCTCTGCAGGTCTATCTGGCAGAATGGAGGGGTCAGAAGGTGGCTCTGTCCAAGCTGTCCTCCCCAGAATACTTGGATGATTTCCTGCATGGATTGTCCATGTTGAAGACCCTGCAAGGTCCCCAGGTGGTGCAGTTGGTGGGGTTTTGTCTTGAGGATCACAGCATTGTCACTGAGTACCACCCATTGGGCTCCCTCCTTAATTTGGATGGTGTACTAGCACAAGACAGGAATAAACAACAAAATACCTGGCAGATTCGCCTCAGGCTGGCTATGGACTATGTCGCCATCCTCCATTACCTCCATAACAGCCCAGCTGGGTGTAGGGTCATGTGTGATTCAAACAGTTTAGAGAAAACACTCTCTCAGTTCTTGCTGACAACAGACTTACACATAGTAGTGAATGACCTAGATGCACTGCCAGAGGTGAAGGTGTCTAAGGGCTTGTTGGCTAAATGTGGGCACCGGGAGCTCACTGGGGACTTTGTGGCTCCCGAGCAGCTGTGGCCGTTCAGTAAAGAGGGTAAGCCATTTACAGACGAGCTGATGCATGGATACGATGAGAGGACAGACATCTGGAAGATCCCAGATGTGATGCAGTTTTTAATGGGAAGGGTGCCTGGAGGCGATTTGGTACACTTTCATCTTTTTCAGATCCATGAGGAGTGTAAGAGGGTAGACCCCAGATTTCGCCCTTCAGCTCTGGATGTTTTGAACGTCTACAAATCAGTTTATGCCAATATGGTGCGAGACAATGTTGGTTTCAGAGACATGTTGTAGTGTGATTACTCACTCAGATGATGCCATGAAGCTACAATAAAAATTCAAGTTATAGTTTCACAGTGTTGCCCAGTATCTGTTAATAATTCTGGTTGTTATATGTTTGTGGTTTACAATGATTTTACCTTTTGTCTACAAACATATTTCCTGTCTAACACACATTAATGGCAAATGTTAGTTTTGTGGGGCCTAAAAATTCCTGTTTCTGTATGTTTAAATTCAGGAGAATTAAGTTTTTTGTCATATAGCTTTACTACATAAAGCCGCACAATTCTGTGTGCTCTCCTAGTCCTTGTTGCTGCACTAGTGACAATGAAGAGGAATAACCTTTGCAGGGTACCCACTCCTGGAAAACAGACGGTTGCATTTGATGGACATAGTCATCCAGTCAGCTAGGAGACAGGATTCCAAATTAGAAAGCAGGGAGAAGTACATATTTCACCGCTTTGATTAGGGTCCTTTCTGGGCTTTAAAGTGCTCTAAACTGTGACTAGAGGCTCAAAAACATTGCTAAAGGCAAGGTAATCCAGCAGTTGGTTGGTTATTAAATTTTGTGGAATTTGGAGAGGAAGGGTAGACCTCATCACTTTTCCTTGATCCCCATCACACACAGCAGGTTAGGTTTGTAAGACTTCTTAACTAGTTGGGATCACAATCAACAATTGTGTGGAATGAGGAGTTGACCCATAAGGTCCTAGAAGATATCAACATGCTGGATAGTTGACAAACTTTTATTTGGAGAGTGTTCTGTTTTCCATGAATAGCAAATCGCTCTCTATTATGGTGATTACTCTGAAGACCTTGACAACTCTTGTTGCCTCTTGCCATCACACTTGAGGAGATTATCAGAGGTGATTTGCTGTAACTAGATTAAAAGAAGATTTAAAATGAGGGCGGGGCCGTGTGTGTATGTGAACTTGTGCATGTGTGAGTTGAAAAGACAGCAGGTGTGAGATAAACCTTTAGAGGTACTCTAGAGGCTGAGAAACGGAGAGAAGATCTGAAACTCAACACACAATCTGCTGTTCGTGGAATTTTCGAAGCACACTGCTCACATATAAACACAAAGGACATTT
>OMOW01112313.1:0-14069 GCA_900312555.1 Lamprogrammus exutus | reverse complement strand
ACCTGGAACAACAAGGTGGACTGACTTGTTCCCCACATTGAGCAATTAAGTTTTTAAATGTGTGACTGCCCGCTTTTTCCTCCCTTATATATAGAGAACCTGTGTGTTTAATGGCTTCCTCTGCCTGCAGTCGTTTAATCTGGACCCACTCATGTCAAAACTGACGGCCATCCAATTAGGATGGATCCGTGGTCCCGCAGCAGCGGAGAGAGAGGGAGAGATTTAATGATGTACAGTAGTCTGGCTTTATCAAGCGTCTGTGACACACACACACACACACACGCGCGAGGTTGGTATTTGCTACCAATGAATCAAAATGATGCATAAATCATCAAGAAGGAAGGCAAGTTTGTTGTGACCGCGAAACATGCACAGCGCCCCAAACTGGCAAAGCAGTGTAACTGTTTCAGCACCATGGATAGAGACCAATAGATTCATATCGCGCTTTTGTATCTAACGGCTTTGTTAGTTAAAAAATGTATTAATTGTTCAGTAATTTGTCAAATCATATAGGATAACGATGAAAACTATGGATTTTTCATGAAAGGTTATGCTGTTTATGTTTTGTGTGGGTGTATTTGTCTCTTTGATGTAAAACACAACATTATATATAACAAAAAATATGCTTGCAGTTGAGAAATATGAAAAATGTTTCTGTCTTAAAAGCTTTTTTATGTCGAAATCTGATAATTGATGTGCATGCCTTTACTGGTGCCAAAATCTTAAACATCTGGAAAATTAATTAAATCAGTTCTATCTGGACGTCTGACAGATGGTTGGCATATGACGTGGACACTTTTTCAAGGACTAACTGGCCGGGGAAAAAAAAAGTTATACTATCAACATATGAATACGAATATAAATGAGTGTTTGAAATTATAGTTCACCAAGTAAATTGTTCAGCGCCAAAGGATTTGAGCACTAATTAACAGCTGCTGCTGGCAGAGAGAGAGAGAGAGAGAGAAAATAAAAGTAATTTGAGTCATGTTATTTATCTCCAAAAAACTTTAATAATATCTTGTGTACAATGATATAATTAATATTTCATGATATTCACAAGTAACATTTAAATTCTATCTTAGGAAAGTTGGCATAATATATACAGTAACAAAAAGTGGTGGATATCTGTTTCTTGTCATTAACTTTGAAAGTGAATTTGGTTCACAATTCTGTTTACATTCACAAAACATTTCCTCCATTTAAGAATTTTAACAGCCACAAAAATACAAAAAATACAGGAAAAAGATGAGGCTATTACTACAATATACAGTCAACTAAATGTTGTGGATTGGAATGCAGAGTGAGCGCAGCATCCATCTCCCACTCCAGCGTTTAATGGATATTAGCTTTCATCATATCTTGCAACCAGTCAACGCCCTCCTGTAAACCTTCTCCTTTCAGAGCATCGCTGGAACTGAAACACATTGACAGCTCATATTAGAGGTTCTGTAGCAATACAATAGTTTACTCATACATGAAAACTCTTATTATCTAGTCCCCCTTTTTAGACAAAATGTTTTTTTCTTATCCCAGTGGTAACCACCAGCGAGTGTAAAGTTTAATTTACCACTATAAGCAATACATTTTTCTGTTGTAAATTTGGTGCCTAATCTACAGTAATCAGCACTTAACAATCTGCAATATTAAATCTCTTTTTTTGCGCTTAAAAGTTTTTTCCAACACTCCCTCTTTTCACTCTTCAATTCTTCTGTATTTTCTTTTTATTATTTAGATTCTCTGCTTGCCTGGTGATGGAGGAGGTGTAAAACAGTTTGTGCTACATCAACTCAGCAAGCATATGAACTTAAATTAAGTTTGGGCTGATAGCTGCTTAAGAGCTGGGATGCATATTTCATTTTGGGGCAAAATTTCACACAGACTGAGATGTATTCTAGACCAACATTCTTAGAGACATTGGTATACAGACATACAAAGTAAGCAGATGAGTGAGTGAGTGTGTGTGAGTGTGTGTGTGTGTGTGTGTGTGTGTGTGTGTTCATACCAGATGTGCCAGGGTTTATCTTTGATGTTCTCCAGACCGAGCACCTGTGAGACCTTGACTGAAGACAGAGCGTCCCTGACATCCATCTTGTTAGCAAAGAACAGGATGGGGATCCTCCTGTGTTTAATATCTGTAGGGAGAATATGAGATTTAGTGTCATACACTGGTGATGTCATTCAACTTATAAGGTAACATGTAATAAGACAAACATTTTAGTTGGCATAGCAACACATTTGTAAATGATTCAATACTGACTTCCATCTGCATCTGGAAAATACAGAATATGTTCTGAGATAGAGCCACAACTGCATCCCTTTAAGAAGAAACATATGCTTTACCTGGATGGTTTAATAATGTGTCCATTTCTTCTTTGGCCACTACCATCCTTAGCTTATCTGCACTGTCAATGACAAATATGATGGCCTGGCACTCCCTGAGGAACACAAGATCAGAGGCGTTAACATGAAACCAAGTAGACCAATGTCCCAACAAAACACACCAAAATGTAAAAAGACCGAAGATGTTGAAGGTGTTTCTGTCCCATTCTGCATACTCACTTGTAGTAATGTTCCCAAAGGTTTCGGTATCTGCCCTGTCCAGACATGTCAAACACTGTGAAAGAAAGGCTGAGCGAGGAGAGAAGAGAAGAGAAGAGAAGAGAAGAGAAGAGAAGAGAAATGTATTTGTAACTGAGCTGTCTTGATCGACCATTTCAATTAAATTTCCAACTGGTTGTTGCGTCACAATCTAGAACTACCTGGAGGTCTTGAACTTCTCAACGCTGAAGCCAATAGTTGGGACGATGTCTTGAGTTCGAGCCTTTGAGATAAATGAAATAAAAAATAAATTATAAATGCAGCGTACAGCCTAGGAAGACATCTGAAAGTCGCAGACACTTTAATAAGCTGTTCTTATGGGTGATCACTGATTCTGTGGTGGCAGAATGATGCTGAATGTAACATCGCTTACATTGGAGGGTTTGAGTTGGTTAATGATGGTGGTTTTGCCACTGTTATCCAGACCCAAACACAGCACGTTCACTTCCTTCTTCTTCAACCCCAGCCATCCTGCCAGCTTGTCAAACAGCCCCATTGGATCTAAGTGAAAGAGAGAATAAACACCGGAACGGTTAGAAAATAACAGCGCCTCTAAAATGGATTACACACAATAAAGGGCTGAGTGCACAAACTTTGGTACTTTCTCTTGAATTATTTCTTTCTTTCAATTTATTTTGTTGATTGCAATGTCACATGAAAGAAATGTGTCTTGATACAAATAAAATTCATTATATTTGATTTATTTCACAGCAGCTAACAGCAAATATGAGAATATGGTATTTGGTGTGTTCACAGCAACGTCACCCACACTGCACTTAAAGCTGATCTCTTTCCTGTTTCCTGTTATTGAATGATGTTCCCTAAAAATTATGTTTTTACTTTATGTTGTGGTGTTTCATCAGTTTTGTTGTTTCTGAAGTTACATCATGTTGACCATTGCCTCCTAACATTTTCCACAATCAGAACAGAACTGCTCCAGCAGGTAAGTTTTATCCTCTTTTATCCTAATGACATTTAATGGCTATTGGCTTACACATAGTCAATTATCTAGTAAAAAACAACAACAAGGAAATTCATTTTAAATACAGCACTGAATTTATCCTACACATTCTTTCATTAGCAAACATGTGGACTGCAGATGTTCGGACACTTTTTTGTGGATTAACCCTAAACCTCATATTCCTAGTTTCATTAACTGGTTATAAACATTTAATTTAAAATATATAAATGTGTACCTTCAGGAACATTAACAACTTTTTTTTAAAATTTAATGTAAAATATTACATTTCTAAAGGTTAACTCTGCAAATGTATTATTCATGTAAATACACGTTTTGTTTCTCATGATTGTTTTCTTTTTGGGTAACTTTTCGACTGTTCATTCCGTTCTGTTGCCATGATATTGTGTTGTTATCCGATAAAGGTTGGGTTTCTTTACGTTGACGCATTATCAAAATGTAACAGTTTACAATTTTAGCATTTATATCTACTAAACCACAGCTTAGCCGCACTTTATGGTTCATGTTAACGCTAGGATGCCTAACTCACTATGTGGCAGAATTCACTTCATACTTGGCGCGTTGGTGTTAGAGTAACAGGCTCAGCTAACGCAGCTAATCTACAGGTTGCACCATAATTAGCTCACTGCTATGTAGTGCTGGTTAGTTAATCTCCTGTCATTGTTGCTAACTAGCATTAGCTAACGTTAAACCAATAATGATTAAGGAATTTTTACATTGCCACTACCGAGAGATAGCCGAATCCCAAACTGCACCAAATATCACCTTTTTAACAAACTAGTCAGATAAACACGAGTAGCCACAAGGAGACACGGTGGCATTTAACAGTGTAGCATTAGCTTAGCAGCTAACATAATGGCTAATGCTAGCTTGTATCATCGTCTCCATCACTCCAGAACTGTTCGGATGTATTTTACCTGTATTTGTCCTTGGAATCTGACTTCTGGGATGCAGTCAACACGCTGACATTAATTATATCATGTAGAAAGCCGGTCAAAGCCCAGTTTCATTCATCTCTCCACTCCTGCTGCTCCTGCTGTTGCTTAGAGACGAGGGGGCGCTGACTCGCATTTGCCATCTAGTGGCCAATTCTGGAACGCAGCTGCAAAGGCAAATTACTATGCACTATGTGCAGTATATTAATGTAAAGATTCAGTGAATATGGCACCTTATGTAGCAATACTTGAACCATTCATACAAAATATAAAAACCCTAACAAATCTACTCATTAACATGCATCATATGTTTAGTATCAACACTGAGTAACACATTATATGCCACCTTATTTGGCTCTGTGCTGCCAGACATCTTACTGTACGCCTCAGCCTCAGCACTTGTTTGACAAACTCACCTGACAAATCTTAATGTCCACAAAACGTGCTGGTCTCTTGAGTGACAATTAAGTGGACCCTATTGTGTATGTTTGTGAGTGTGTGTGTGTGTGTGTGAGAGAGAGAGAGAGAGAGAGAGCACGCATCCATGGTTACATGTGTTGTGTGAGCCTGACTGTGTGCGTATTCTGTGAAGGGAATTTAATACATAATTTACTCCTGTGAGAATGCAGTCTTCTTTTCTTTTTCCTTAAATGTCAATGCACCATTTTAAACATCATCATCACCATTACCATCACCCTTTGGTAACAGAGTTCTTCTTTTGTGCAGCTTTCTGACACTCTACTTGGCATTAATGCATTTCCATCCAACCCCGCTGCTTGCACTCATAAGAATTTGTTGTTTAGGCCTGAGATGGTTAAAGTGTAAGTGAAAACTAAGTATTAAAATAGGGTAGTTTATTAATGAACAAACATACCAAATAAAACATACACTTTCCACAAGACATTATGTACAACACATACTGTATTATCATGAGGATAGAACATACATTTCTATAAAACCTTTTGACATTCAGTGGTCTTCAGCTCATAAAACATGTGTTTATCATTCTGTCAAACTGTGTTCCTGGTGAATTATTTCATATATGTCTTTCAAACCTTTGAATATTATTATTATTATACAAAATCTGTTTAAACTTTGCTAATTCATTGTAGAGTATACATCATTCTATATGTCCATTCTTATAAAAACATATACCATACCATATATATCCACATCTTCTCCTCTCTGGTGTTGAGGTATCAGACGTGAGACCATTCAGAGTGAGTAGAAATCATTGGATTGTCACTTGGAAGTGTAAGAGGTATTGGTGGACACTTGAATAGACGCTAGAGAAAATGAGTCCTAAATTCAAGTGAATACTATTTGCTGAGATACAGTAGAGAGGCCCCAGGTGGCCAAAGCTGACAGAGGTTTGTCGTTGTGGAGGCTGTATTGATAATGATCCATACGATGATGAGTGTATATTAATTAGACCACGTGTGATCTAGCAGCAGACTGCTCCCAGATGAGCAGTGGGTGGTGTCTGCTACACCTAACAGTCTGGTGTTTGGTGCAGTTGGTCGAGTGATGATGCCAAGCAGCTGATCATGTGAACACAGTTTGTCTCTGCGCGACTGACTCACACTTGAAAGCCGCTCTGCTGGATGTGGTGAAGCTGCAGGCGAAGAGACTGTATGCTGCTTATGATTCTCCTCTGGTGACCAATCAAACAGACTCCAGTGCGCCTGATGTCACTGGTGGGGATAAAAAGATCTCAAGTGTCTTAAATTCAATATTTAAACAAATACGCAATGATTCTACTTCACTCTATGTAGGATTAAATAACTTAACACCATCCTCCTGTCAGAGTAATACTTGGCAATAATAAGCATTTTAGGGAGTATGCCCAGAATATTTTGCAAGCTGCTGTGACAACTATAATCTGCAAACCTTTGCAGCTTCATAATCGCCTAGAGCTTAATGTGTAAAGGGGAAACCCACACCAGCTATTCATGTTTAGTCAAATCTGTAAGATAAAGGCAGAACTGAAGCAAGAGTGGATTGATAACATGTTAGATATTGCAAATGCTACAACGGCAAATTGGACCTTTAAGAGTAACAAACAACAAGCTTCAAGATATGCATATACAGATGGTTTGTAATCCAAAAGTTGACAAAGTATATGAGCTAATGTTTGAACATTTGACAGATTTTACTGTCCATTTTACTGTACTTACTCATTTTATATTCACCTAACAATATCGCATAAAAACTCGGGAAACTCTTGTATTTATTTGTCTGTGTTGTCTATATGTACTTATTCGACATTTGTCGTTACTCACTCTATACTCATGGTTGAAATTGAATCCAGAGTTGTGTAGCCTGCTGCAAGGAAGTTGCTCTTATACTGGCTCATTTTAATGGAGTCAAGCCAGTCGCCGATAGAAATGAAAAGAGGGTAGTCTGGCATATCCTCTGGAGACTCGGGGAAGCTGAGAAGAGGAACAGAAAGCCGAGGAATAAAAGAAATGATAAAATGTTAATGGATTTTATATAATAGTGAATGCATCTCTGAAAGGACCGTACAGGTTTTTAGGAATATATCCTCAACAATACTGCTGATCACATTGTGACATATCTTCAAGGCCCCATAGTTGTCTTGCTTTAACATGCAATCTCAGTATCCATACATACAGTACATTATCAGGATACTGTGATCCCATTTAAAATGCAACACATAAAAGTGAAGATGTGAAGTGAAGTATATTCAACTTCTGGTTCAGGAGCTTCAACATGCAAATCCACTCATATGGTCCTTTCAGACAGCACACGAGAGTTAAAACTTGTCTAACCTCTGTACATCGTCCACCAGAGTGAGCAGACTACTGGGATTGAGTATAAGTTTGTCCATGAATGACAGTATATCATTGAAGTGTGGGCGCTGGCCAGCTTGCTTCTGCCAGCAGTGCAACATCAACTGGTGCAGCACCACAGGGCAGCCCATTGGTGCCGGTAGACGGTATCCCTCTTCAATTGACAAAATTACCTGAGGTGAAAAGAATAAGAAGATATTTGGGCAAAATTGGAGGAATTACTGGTCCAATTCAAAGGACATACAACATATTCCTTGTAAAGACAGAAACTATACTCCATAACATCTTTTGTTGATTCCACTTCAACAGTTATGAAATTCTAACATGATCAGCAGCTTACATCTTGGTTGGACATCTCCCAATAGGGCCTCTCGCCGTATGACATCACTTCCCACATGACAATGCCATAGCTCCAGGCATCACTAGCTGAAGAAAACTTTCCATAAGCAATGGCCTCTGGTGCTGTCCAGCGTATTGGTATCTTTCCCCCCTGACAAAACACATAATTTGTCTGTGAAGAGGATGTTCTAATTCTATTAGTAAGATTGTAGTATCATGTGCAGGTCATGTGACACCCACACTTACTGTAGTAGTATATGCTGCTTCAGAGTCATCTTCAAGAACTCTGGACATGCCAAAATCAGACACCTTACAGATCAGGTTTGCATCCACCAAAATGTTGCGAGCAGCGAGGTCTCTGTGAATGTAGCCCATGTCTGACAGGTAGGTCACACCTGCTGCGATGCCTTGCAGCATCCCAACCAGCTGGATCACTGTGAACTGACCATCACGTGTCTGGACAGAGAGAGATGACAAATATGATTTAAGAAGACTTTTTGTCAGGATGCAGAGCGTAAATCTGCAAACATGTGCGCTTCTCACCCGCAGGAAAGAGTCAAGGGCTCCATTTTCCATGTACTCCACTACAATCATCACTGGTCTGCCTGGAGAGAAGGCAAAAGGCACCACTTCAATAAAGGACAAAGAAAAACACTGAATGTAGAAGAATGAAGAAACTGATGTGAAAGAGGAGTGGAAAGAGAAGGAAACTGCCACAAACATGCACACACTGACACACAAACACACAGCTTACTCTTTGTGACCACCCCTTCAAGCCTGACGATGTTAGGGTTGTTGAACTGTCCCATGATTGAAGCCTCACGCAAGAATTCTCTCCTCTGTTGTTCCATATAACCCCCTTTAAGCGTCTTTATTGCCACAGCGATATCAGTCCTTCCTGGTATACGTAAACGACCGCTACACACTTCTCCAAATTCACCTGCCACATACACATATTCACAAATAACACATTATACACACAAACACATACACAATCTGTGGCTAGTGTTACATACACTGCATGATTAGTCAATGAAATCACGTGTATGAGCTAAAGCTTCAGACAATAATTGTATCATAGTACAAATCAATAATGTTGCCTAATGCCTATATATATATATATACTGTTCTCTATAGAATGCAAATGATTGTTTTAGAATTGCTGAGTAAACAATTATTAATCATTCAGTTGATATATTTAATAATTTCAAGTTTGTTAATCTCATTCATTATTTAGTTAATCTAATGTATTACATTGTAGTTATCCTGCCATGATACATAAAAGGTACTGCAAGTCCACCTAGGCTCCAACAGATGGCGATCATGGCACAAAAACTAGGAAATGGAAGGCACCTTCATAATTATTCATCAGCTAAATAGCAGAGACAATCTGTTCAATTTAATGAACCAATGAGCGCTATTACTCATAGTCAGCACTGCTGGCTTTCAAAAATGGAACACTTTAATATTTGGCAACTGCTCCTCTGACCTGCAACAAATGACTTTTAAAAATCAGCCTGGTAAGAGTAGCTGTAAAAATGTAGAAGTAAAACTTAATGGTGCTTAACATTTCTTTTCCAATAAAAATGTTGCTCAACATAAAATGGGATCATCACAATATCACTTACTCTAGACTGGAAGGAGCCCAGTGAAAAATGCAATGAGATCCAGTTCAGGATCAAGGCCCGCAGTAAATAGCCTTTCACATTTTGTTACTAACAATGCATTATGAGAATTTATTTGTCCCCTTGCAAACAGGGTACACCTGCGCTGTCCTTGCAGTAAAAAGGCATAATAAATGACTGTGTGTACAGTATGAGTGTATTCTTGTGTGTTATGATTTTACCTGCACCAATCACCCTCTCGATGCGTATGTATGAGGGGTCAATCTCTTTGGTGAACTCCTGCACAGCCTGAGTGGGGTCTTCGTAAGTGTCAGGGTCTACATAGGTCTTTATCCCAGAGAATGGAACTAAACGAGAAAAACACAACATGAAGTATTTTGGAGCAAAATCAAATTGGAAGATAAAACTTTAGGGGTCATAATTCAAGCCACGTCAGTGTTTATTTAGGGTCCAAACTACATGAAAATAGAACACAAAAGAGAAAGAAAAAGGACTAGCTCAAATCGGATGTGTTTTATATTGCATATATATATATATATATACAGAATAAAATCTGTATAAAGATATGCAGACAATGAGTAATACATACATGCCCAGAAGTATAAGTAGATGTATGCCTTTAAACACATATATAATGCACACCCATACTGTATATCCATCTGCACTATAAATTCTTACAGTGCTGCAGTATTATAACAGTAAAGATTAGAGCACAACAAAGATGAAATCAGAAAATATTCAAGATAGTGACACTAATACACAACCCATAGATACTGATTCATAGGACATGTTTCCATTTGTTGACTTCTGGCAGAGTTACAGATGTTTGCAATTAATAGACCTACAAATGTACAGCATGTATGTGGGACGACATTCACGTGTATTGTTGGTTATTCAAATAACACTTTGACCAGTTGTGATGTGTAAAATATGCTTGGAAGGATCTATTGATCCTGTGCATTGTATTGGTCAGTTTATGCGGAAATCTGATCTGCTTTATTTGTTCAATGGATGGGCCTAAATAACACCTTCACAATATAAGAGTTTTAGTCTTAAAGTGAGTTTGCTTTTTAAACAATGGGTCCCCTCCTCAGATTTCAAATGCTTTTTGTTGAGCTTTTTGTTTTTTTTCCCCCACCACATAATTACACCTCTTTGTATCTCAATCATCACCTCTGAATTTATTTTGTGCTTTTTGTGTTTTCAAAGCTTATTCAAAATTCAATGCAAGAATTCCACCAGAAATCAACGGGATGGTCGATTAGACTCAAAGATAATATGAGATTTGATTTACTGAGATTTATGTTCTTGTATCTTGCAAGTGTAAGTCTGTATAACAAAGTGATATGCCCGTTTGTTCGTCATGGCAAGTATGAGAACTTGCTGTCTGCCGTGCTATATCCACGACCTGAAATTACATGGCACTGTCAGTATGTAGGTTTACAAGGACAGTAATTGGTGTTACATTAGAAAATACTGTAAGGTGTTGGTGTTATTACTGCAGAGAAGGAAGAAAATGGCCTATAGCAGCAGATAAATGCAGTGCAGGCAGCCGGGTTTTAGCATCTTCCTCTTTGGCTGAGGCTGGGAATGTTGCTGCAGTAAGCACTGTGCATGACGGCTGGCACAATGATAACTTGAAGCACCTCTTCCTACACCTTGGGCAGATGAGCTGGGGACTAAATGTACTATATAGACAGGTCAGCTCATATTGTACAGCATTGAAGGCATCATCTGAGATAGATTTCAGTTTGGAGTCTACACTTTGTCTCCTGGGTGTCTAAGCTCAGCTTTAAAGTAGAATAAACCTTTTTTTCCCCAGTTTGTTCAGCCTGCTGGCATCCGTCTGGCTTGGTGATGCCTCCATAACGGCACAGAACAAATAAAAAGGAAGCACCACAGCATACAAAGGATTATAACTTTTCATATAGTTTTCAAAGTATTTGAAGACATTACTCATAAATGTATTTTTATGTCAGTAAATCAAACATCATTGTCTGTCATATACGTAAAACTAGACACTGCTAATGCGCAAAATAAGTCACAATCTCTCTGTCTGACTGACTCTGTGGAAAAATGTCCAACAGTTTTCTGTGTACTGGAGACAAAAGAAGACAGCACAAGGACAGTTCATGCTATACTACGTCTTGGCTGTGTGCGTGAGTGTGTACCTGTCTGGAGGCATTGGTATGTACGCATGTTAGGTTATTTTTATTCAATTGTCCTTCGTAATCTGAAGCTCTATCAAATCTCTCAAAAATTGTGTCCATAGATGATCATTTTACTTTGGGAGTGACACTTGTGCTCCTGCTGGCCTCCAATCAAATCCTGCCAGAGCTTTCTCTGACACCATTTTATGCCCCAATTGTGATGTGGATCCCCTCTAGAACAATCAATAGCATTGCTTTTCCTGTAATTGTAGCACCATACTTCAGGTAATCACTATAATTTTGAAAATGGAATAAAGAAGCCCCCAAAGATTTGCCAGATCCAAAATTGGGTGTATCAGATACTGTAAGTGATTTCTTGGCAACAAACTAAAGATTTAGCACTGTATTTACAATGGTCGCTGTTTTTGTAAATACTGGAACACAGTCACCATTTTTAGATGGACTGAGAGATGGACAAACAAATCAACATACAGAAACCAATCAATAGAGCAAATGGTGACACAAAATTCATGTCGACACTGCTACCCAGGCTGTTATCTATTGGACTGCACATGCTGTCCAGTGGAAACATCCATGCAATCAGAAGCAAAAACAAGGAAAAAACAAGTTCTTTACCATGTCCGCTGTGAAAGCGCGTTCTCCTCTTTTCCTCTGACTTCATCCTGGCTTTGATATACCCCTGGCACCTGCACAGGTGAACCATTTAGTTGTGAGTAATAGTCATTTTATATTCCATTACCTCAAAAAACCCCATTTAAGCATGTTTTTTCCCCTGTCAATGATGCACTCAGAGTTTTGTGCTGAGCCACACAGAGTGAATTAATTAACATCACCAGCGGAAAACAAAGTATGACATGTAACACATTTACTACCCGAGTGACAAAAGGTAAAAAAGGTAACTTTTATTCTGACAGCAAAAACTGCCTGCTCCATTTTCAAGAATAGCAGAGGTGTGGCTTTAAATAGGCTTTGCCACACGGTAACATTAGATTTCTGCGTGTTTATGCCACATCATCAATCTTTTGGTTTGCAAGACAGTCTCTCTGCTTGAAAAACAGGGCGGCCCCTTCCCTCCTCTTCATAACCCATTCTTTTAGAGACTTTTTTGCTCTTGCCTTTATGTTGTCCTTTTTATTTTCTTCCATTTTCCACCCTTATCACTCATATTCAAAGATCCACAAAGTCAAGGTTTTCAAGACTTAGTCTCCATAGAGGGGGAGCTGTGGCAGAGGCAGCAATCAAACACCAGTATTCAGCAACAAGAATAATTTGCATCCCTGCTGTACAAGCCTTAGAATGTTGCCCTTTGAAAATGTCAACATAATAGAACTCACTGGGCTAACAATTTCCTTCCAAATGTTTACTTATTCAGAAATACATAGTTTAAAAAACATCAAATGCAATAATCACAGTTTCCTGTAGCAATCCAATTCTGTCATAACCAACCAATTCTTAGTTAAACTCAGCTGGACCTGGGTCAAAGAGAAGTTGGAGATAAAGCCTGTTTATTCTGTGCCTGGCACTGTATTGTCCTATGAGGCCACTGTCTGGCAGCAAACTAGGCTGAAACAAATCATAAAAACCATCCACAGCTCTGGAGAACAGCGAAGAGTTGCAGGTCTTTGCCAGATTAAGGCTACATGCAAAAGTGGATAGCTCTGATGTGGGCTGACTCATAAAACTGCCTCTGATACTTAGTGCTTGGGGTGAGGATGAGAATGCTGGTGTTGGTGAAGTTTATGCATATGCAGATGCATATGCTGTGGTCCACAAAAGGGCCTGATAAAGAAATAGCAGGACTGGATGTTTCTCGTTTTGCTACTGTCTCAAATTTGTTTTCTGAAATGTACGAGAACTTAAAACTATGGCACACTGAACAACTATGACGCACTGAGACCATTCTCGAGTCCAGACATTCATGTTTGAACTCAGGAATGAAGTTTTAAAATGGTGCGATTGGAGAGTATTGCACAGGATTTCATAACAATCACAAAATACTGGAATAAAACAAGAAAGCATCTACTGAGTCTGGGTCATTTTTCATCTGCCACTAATAACAAAAGCCTTGGGTTCAGAGGCAGAATGAAGACAACAGACTGAGCTACCCTGTGGAAGTTAATGGAATGGAGGAAACTGCTGGTACATGCATTACATGCAGGTTAATTAGGCAGAAAAGTGGTTCAGCCATTTGGAAAATAGGAGTGTCTGCTTGGTGGCAAAAGAGCGTCCATTAACAGACTTCTGACTGTAGTGTGACTCTAGAGATTATGCGAGAGAGCCAAGGCAGATTGTAAGCATGCAGTAAATAGTGTAAGTGTGTGTGTGTGGCGGGGTCCTTACCGGCCAGTGATAAGGAGGAAGAGGGTGAGGATGACCAACAAGGAGAAGCCTCCGACAGATGCAGTGACAACCACCAGAACCTGACCCTGATCAGCCAAATCAGGATCTAAGGAGACAGAGGAAGAGCACAGGAGAGTTAATCCTCTACCAGAGTTTAAACCAAAAGGCTCACTCATTATTTAACACAATGAATGCTGTGCTGCTTAAATGGCTGGATTTAATAGATCGGAAGAGCACACGTCTGAACTCCAGTCACAGATCGGAATCTC
>OMOW01112311.1:0-12421 GCA_900312555.1 Lamprogrammus exutus | reverse complement strand
ATTCTCGAGGTGTTTCAGAGCTCGAGACTTGCCCTTTGTTTTATGAGATAACAGACAAAACGCTCCATGCCAGCAGCAGCCCCCCCCCCACACGCTTCACCGTGACACTGTCATACCCTGTGGTGATAGTGCTGCTATTGAATAATTCACACGGGCACATAAGTAGCATACTTAAACACGACCTCAGGACCTCTGCAGATCTCACGAGAACGACAGCTTTCATCGATACAACGAAAGGTTTTGTGACCAAGCAGAAATCCCGCGGACAGTGTGGCGATGTGAAGGTAAAGCAATCTGTCCTTTAACGGGGAAACGAGTAAAGTCTGCACCACTCGCATAACACAATAACAAAATGATTACACGGGGGTCAATACGGAGTTCTACAGAAAAAAACTCACAATACTGCCAATACTCCATGTACTCACATTTACAACTGTTAACAGAAAGCAGCGCTAAAACTATGCAGGAAAGAGGCAGAGGCTTATGTTGAAATATGTTTAGTTAATATTGCTCCAAATGAACGCAATCATATATTTAGGTGGACAAAGGACTTAAGATTTATATCAACTACAGGATAATTATTCAGTATATTCAATAGTACATTTGCCGAGTAGCATAATGGTTGGGATGCACAGTATGTGTAATGCTATGGTGTCCTTGAGTAAGATCCTGAACTCAGTGTACGTCAGGCTAAATAGTTTGCATTCTGACCTGCTACACTATGGAAACATTGATATCAGGGATTTCATGAAGAGTGCAGTTCACAGCAAAACATCTGCTGCAGGGCTGCACAGTGTGGAGAAGAATTGAAGTACATGTGAGCACAAGTCTTGTGCAGTGAAACAGAATGGTATCAAAACATTCTGAATGTGATTTATGCGTTATGGTTCACTAAAACATGCACAAACTGACACACAAACACACACATGACTACATAAATCTGTCAAAGTGCATCGTATCGGCAATGTTGTTAGTTTAATCTCGTGACGAACTTGGCTCACTGCTGTGACGAATGATGGGAGCTGCAGAGGCGGAGTCCAAGCAGACAGAGTGAAACTTGTCAAGCATGCAGACATGAAACGGGGAGGCAAGGAGGAGGAAAAGGGGAAGAACACAAGCTTACCTGCAGAGCAGCCTGGAGTGAGCAGAGAGAGGAAGAGAGGAAAAAAGAACAGAGGAAGAGATGGAAGACAAAAAGAGATATTTGGTCAGGGGTGTCTGTGTGAAAACAGCTGGGAGAGAGCGCTCGGGGGGAGCAAGCCAATATAAAAATAGCATTCAGATAAATTGAGAGGGGAGGCGGATGATATGTGCTGAAGGACAAGTGGAAGTCTGTCAAACCGTCACTAAAAAAAGAGTGAAGAGGAGGAGAGAGAGAGAGAGAGAGGGGCAGAGAGAGATGGGGGGGGAGAGAGAGAATGAGTGGAATAAGGGAAAGGACAAAGAACAGCATAAAGAGTCAAAACAAATGAAAGAAAAAGAGAGATAGAAAGGAAAAAAAAGGAAAAGGTTGACAAATTACCAGAAGTCGCGCAAAAAGCTGCGAAAAGAACTGACAGATGCGATATTTGCAATAACATCCTGGTTAACCTCCATTGGGTACTGATTTATTCTGCTGTACTCTTCCTGGTCATCACATCAAAGAGGAGGGGTGAAAGTTGGAGGTGGTTGAGGACAAATTGTCCCCTGACAGCCCTGCCACCAGCGGCCACCAAAGGT
The DNA here is from genome assembly GCA_900312555.1 of Lamprogrammus exutus. NCBI lineage: Eukaryota > Metazoa > Chordata > Actinopteri > Ophidiiformes > Ophidiidae > Lamprogrammus > Lamprogrammus exutus. Next base: position 10,702 of record OMOW01112311.1, on the reverse strand, counting down.
GAGCACGTTAAAGTACTCTCCACGCAATGCAAATGAGAATGTGTGCTGGGCAGTGACTGCAGCTTGCTGAAACTCAACCCTGTGCGTTTGGAAGTCAAAGCATCCGCCAGCTGTCAATAATGCATGTGTGAGTGTGTGTGTGCATGTGTGTGTGGCTGAGGTCATCCAGAGAGATATCACCAGACACCTGAGGTCCGAGTGCTGCTTCCACTCGCTGTGATGTACGGTCAAAATCTATCGTTTTAACAGATGAATGCTGCTGAAATTGGAATTACAGCTTAGCCTTAAGTTTGACAATTTTATAGTCCATACTCACTCCCAGCTGATTGATGTGACCTTTGAAGCACAACAACAACAACAGTACCATCACTGTTTATATTTTAGCATAGACTCATGCTCTGCCCAGCTAAGTAAGTGGGTGATTGGAGGACTATGAGAATCTGGTTTACTTGAACCTGTAGCTTCATTAAACCTTGAGTGAAACCTGAGTGCAATATTAAAGATTTTGTGAAAGGCAAGGAAATCTAACCGCTTTAGCGTCACTACACAAGACAAGAACCAAGCTCAGACAGTTTCCAAAGCAGTGTAGAGTTTGTGTGTGTGATTATCTATATGCCTTGTTTGATGGAAAGACTGGTGCATTTGTATGTAAAGCAGTGTTGTTGGGTCTATGCATGCATATGCACTTTTGTGTGATGCAGTGGGTGCAGGCAGGGAGGATAAATCTGAGGAAAAACTGTATTTTTCTGTAAGTGCCTTACTTTGTGTATTAAAATGACATATTTATTCACACGCAACATGACACAAACACAGCCAGGTCGTGCGTATAATCTCTAATTGTATTGTGATTTGCATGCCGACGGCGACATGAGTGTAATTGTGATTAGTGCATTTCAGTTAGGAGTGAGTGAACGCGGGATTGTGTGTGTGTGTGTGTGTGTACCTTTTGCTGGATGGTGGAGTGTTTCTGCTCCATGTCCCTTTTCTCTTTGGCAGCATCCACCACCAGCTGGTCCAACTGCAAGAGTCGGAACGAGTGATTAGCCAAGCTTACAAAACCACCTGCTCACACACAAATATAAGCACAAGCACTCATTCTAATTTGGGCAAACTGAAACGCATTGAACCCACCGCGACATGCTCGAGGCAGACACATTTTCTGCGTCAAATTCTTGGATTTGATTTGACTCAACGTACAATTCTGAAGCCAGAAGATGAGAAGGGAGTGTGGCAGTCACACCTGTTACCTACTAAAGGTTTGTGTACCAATCAGTCTTTATTTCCTTTAACAATTTTTATAAATCAGTAAAGCAAATAAATATGTGCTCCACAGGCACGCCTTCTCATTTTGAACAAAATGGACTGAGAAACTGTGATTTTCACACGTGATGTGAATTGATTCTCCTCGACCATGCAATGAATGTGCAAATATATGAATATAAAAATATGTGGCCTATATCTGCAGTTCTCCAACTTAGAACACAGAAGGATTACTATCTGATTATAGGTCACTGACTGAGGGGGGGAATGCATAGGGATGCACGTGAATTAAGACTGAGTGAGCATGAAAGGTTCAGTCATCAAACTGCTTACAAAGCCAGTGCTGTCTTATGTCAAATTACTAATTATTTGTTTCTTCTCTTTGCAAACGATTTATGGATAAGGAAGGTGATTAGTCATCACCGTACCACACTTTCAAATAAATACATAATATGCTATTCAGAAACATTTAAAGAAATATACAAATAACTAAATAATTGTTATGCTGTCAGTTTGTGACCTTGTGTGGTCATATCTGAATTTTCTTGTTTCCTTAAAATTAGCATTTTCTGTGTTGGATGTGTATTTGTTGTGTGTTTGTACGGTATATGCAGTTGAGAAACTGGTGGTGGTGACTATGAGCAGAGGAGAAAGCAGAATAATTGTGCTAATCGTGCTGGAGTAAAACATCGTAAACAGGCTGCTTTCCAAATCATTTCAGAGAAGACTATCTGAGCCTTTTGTTTGGGGAGGAAATGGGCGAGCAGCAGAGCGGCAGGCTGATAACATCTGTTGGGAAGTGTTTTCCCCTATCGCTCCAGAGCAACCATTCCAAACCAGTGCATGTCATATATCTGCTTGTATCTGTCTATGAAGACATGCGAGACTGTAAATGTGCGTGGAACTCTCTGGGCAGATTTTCTGATGGTGACTTGCTTGCCTTTGCCATCTTATCTATCCAAGAGTACAGACGAATGAGAGACAAACATCTCTATCTCTGTCTTTCGGTGAATCACTCAACAGTTTCCTGCTTAAATCTGTCCTGACATGTGACTATGACGACAGGTTGTATGATGCATGGAAAAACACATACAAAACACATCCACTGTTTGCGTCGTTCAAACCCGAGGCACTGTGTCATTGGATCAATGGGGTCACTAGAAGCAGTTGAGCTTTTTCCTACGGCGAGGTTGAAAAAGCAGGACACTTGACCTGAATCATAAAGTTGTCGTGAAAACACATTCAAAATTAAACTATCTCAGCTAATACTAGTCAATAGTTTGATTCCATACAATTTTCACTGTTATGTTTCACTATTTTGGTTCACATTTTAAACCTTGTGTTGCAAAGAAATAGCAATCACCATGCACCACTACACACTTTATACTTTATAAGTTGCTCTCCGCTCTGCTGAGTGTAGGAAAACAACTTGTTCAGCTTCCACAGTGGGTGACAGGAAATGCAAAATAGCAACCAAACGTTTCCATTTCTTTTGACAAAATCTAAACAGTGAAATACATTAAGACCAATTTGTGCCATATTTGGTTGGTTGATCACTTTGTTAGTGGTTGCCACCATTACAACACATCAGACCTGTTGACAGCTCCTCCACACCTCCCTGCACAGCCTCTCCACCTTCTTCAGCTTCATGATGGAAAGAATAATCCACAATCCTCTGTTGCAACCTCCCACAGCTCAGGTTTGGAGCTTCTGCTTTTGTTTGTCCGTTCCAAATTCAGTGCGACAGGCTTGATATCCACAAAGCTCCTTTGGACTACAGTTGATAATTGGTTTAAAAACACGCTACTGTCTTGCTCAGATCTTGTTTCTAAAATTGTCCTTCACGCTTCTCTCTCCCTTTTCTCACACACTCCTTGTTTTACTCCTCAGTCTTTTCAGTGTAAGACCCACAGGCTTACTGTCGATGCTCTTCCATTCTGCTTCAATCATGCCTTGGTTTAAGAAGACCACACTGAACACTTAATTCCTTGCAAAGATCTACTCCTCGAAGTCAGCCCTCTCCATTTCCCCCTCATTATGGAGTGTTTTGTCTAATTTCAATCTCTTGATGATTTGCGCTTTAGATGGTTCCAACTCCAGAGCAACAGACTTATAAACGACACTTCTTCCCTTCTACTGCACTTCAAAGGACCACTATCTCGAATCTTCAGATCTGCCTTCCAAAAGGGTCTCTTTTTCAAAAACCAAAAATTGCTTGGTTCTTCTTTGTCAAACGTGGGTTCAATATGAGAGAATAACACTCCAAGCTACACCAATCTCTTCTTCACGAAGCAAAGCGCCATGTACTTCTTCATCGGGTATAATTCCAGAAAAAGGATCAGCAGCATCAGTTCTTCGCTTCACCTTCCTTCCTTGGTTGCATTTTGCACCAACTAACAAATGCAGTCATCTCACTGGGCTGTCTTTACTGCTTTGGCCTCAGAGCCGCCACCACCTTCAGCAACACTCGTCTGTTTCTTCATCTGACTGTCAACCCTGTGAGTCTGACTGTGGGAAAACCCTTTTCCAGCCTTCTGCCTGCTCTCTTCCTCATTCCTGCCCTCTGCCACTGCAGTTCTAGGGATAATAATCATTTTACGGTCACGTTCAGGCCGCCCTCTGCCTCTGAGGGAGGCTGTTTATCAGAGGCCTGTGCACACACAAACACACACACAGAGCTGAGGCTTCAGCTGACAGAAGCAGAGCAGTTGCACATGCGCTGCCAAGATAGCAAGACACAAATAAAACAGGTCTGAAGGTCAAAGCAGAGGGTCAAAGTCCAATTTTAGCACTCTCTTCTAGTGCCACTGTAAACCCAGGACTGTTTGTTTACAATCTGAGAGGATGGACAGGATGGAGGTTTAAGTTTTAGAATCATTACCCAAAACAATGGCTCCAACTCTATAGGACAGGGACAGTGCTTACATAATGAAACATATCCCTCGTCTAGATAGTAAAATGCATGTTTACCCATGACAGGCACTGGTACGTAAACTTATTTTAGAGTTACTCAACCATTTCACTCAAAATAGCTACATGTTTGTTTAGGTTGTTCATGAGTTTATAGTGTGTACTGCAAGTGCTTACACAGTTATAAGCCCTTAAATGTTTATACACACAGCATAAAACTAATATTTACTGGAGCAGGAAATTAAATATCAATTCCGAATCCTCCAACTGATGATGTGGAAGAGTGTGTGTGTGTGTGTAGCTCCTGCAGCCTGTACCTGTCCCCCAAGCTGTTTCATTAGAGGTTGCAGTTCACTGAAGAGGTCATAACCTTGGTGAAAGAAGGTCAGGTGGGCATACATGAAGGACAGCATCTGTAGAGAGGACATTTGTTATTCAGAACGCCAACCTGGCTGCAGCATGTCAAGTCACAAATCAAGCGCCGGTCAGGCATACGTACTGATTTCAGGATTTCCGATCTTCTCTTTGATTGTAGCACGTTAATCTGAAATGTGAAAATACGGACAGAAAGAGTAAGGAAGTTTTGAACGATAAGGACAACTCATCCCACTCAGCACACAGCCACAAAACATAAGGGAACAAAACCTACACTGATATGAAATAAAATAAAAATACACATACTGAAAGAAAGTGAGAGGGGGGAGAGGAAAAGTAGGTTTAAACTAAACTTTAAAATAAGAATAAAGAGAGAGGGAAATGGAGAACAATGGCGTAAAATAGCAGAAATTAAACAAAATTTGGCTGAGAAAACGCAAACAAAGGAGACCTGACAAGCACCATCACCCCAAGCATCGCTGGATGATGGTCCACAGTGGTGGCACCAGGGGGAGCCATACATCTCATGTTTAAGCCGGGGATGCTGACGTGCACCAAATGCCTGACTACAGCTACAGACATCTACAAATCCAACTGCACTGTAGACTCAATGTGTGTTCATGTGTTTGGCAGAGGGAGACAATGAGAGACCATAACAGAAGGCGTGCAGATATAAACATGTGCCTTGTGTTATTTAAGAGGAGTGTGTGTATGTGTGCCTGTCACTCTCTTCCTTCTCTCCAGAGCTGGTTACTATTCCGCAGCTTATCTGGGCAGGAGAGGTCAGCTTGGCTGAATGTTGCAGCGCAGGGATAAATCTAAGCAGGTTGTAAAGCAGATGCTGCATTGTGACGGACAGAAACTAATGAGTGCTGTGTGGAAGTAAAGGCAGTGACTGGGTGTGGCAGAGGCATTAGGACAGGATTTGAACTGTAGCTGCTCTACTCTTATGAATGAACGTGGGTCCATTGTTTTTTTTAAATTTATTTTTAGTACACGGTAAAGCAGGAACACAATACTTGAGTTCACTGGAGAAACCAGATTCAAATCTCTGTCTTGGCCAGGAACCATCCTGCTGACGCATCATGAACATGATGATCCAGGGTAACTCTCTCTGCTCTAAGAAAACTGAGGAGTAAGGTAAGAGTCAAGAGTATTTCCCTGTCCATATGAGAATTTCCAAAGTGGCTGCTCCATCACAAAATATTACCACATTACTGTCAACTTTGAGTTCTGCCTCAGAATAATGGGTATTTAAGTGGAAAAGTGTATTACAGAGTCAGCAAACGGCCCTGTGCCAAATTAATTAGCAGTCGATTAGTGAATGGTGTAGTTCATCACTCTATTTGTATCACTGTAAGGACATTATGTCCAAGATTTTGTCCTATATTAAACAAAATTACACTCAAAGAAAGGATATTTGCTCTTAACCTTTATAGACATACAACCGTAGATCGATTTATTCACAAACAGCAATTACTGCGCTACTGTTTCATGTGTCTATGTAGATTTTAGGCATTGATGTGCAAGTCAAAGGTGCTAAATGTTTGCACTGATGAACGAGTGACTCATCATGGGTGACAGACAGTCAAATTGTATCTTCAATTTTACTGCATTATCAGTGTTTCATCTTTTTGCATCTAAAGCGGGGGTTTTCTAGACATGATCTCAACAATCCCTAAACTTTTCATTATTTCATGATCCAAGCACCATTTGGCACAGCACAGTGAAAGACATGCTCTATTCTTACAATGTCATATATGCAAGTCTGGCTTACAACTCCCCCGCACATATCTTCCTCTACCATCCTGCATGTCACTGTAAGCTGTACACTGTATAATTTTTTTTTTTTTTAAGACAAAAGGGAGCTAAATGTCTTTAATGTTTCCTGCAAGCACAACTACAGAAGTTAGCTGCACTTTAAAAGTGCTGACAGCATTATCCCATCTGGAACCTTAAAGGAAACCAATTGAAATCAGCTGCATTGGCTACTTGGCCAATAGATTTCCTATGAGCACACTAAGAAGCAAGATTAAAAAGTCATTGCTTACAGCTTAGGCCTCATTTTAGGCTGATAAAGAAGTCAGCCAATGAAGCCAACCACATAATTATCACAAAACCTATGTTTAGTTTTTTTATCCTTATAATTTGGGAGCAAATTGTCCTCATACAGCAATGTCCGGCCCTTTGATATAGATCTAATAACACAACTGGCAGCAGCAAATGCTACTGCAGCTGAACACTCATCATGTGCTGAAGTACTCAGTGACACATGATGAGTGTTCAGGGTGAAAAGTCACCCATGTGGCTTTAATCGGAACTGGCTTTTAGATTAATTTGGACGTCAATGTGTTCTTGGATAGAACATTTTGAGCATTAACACAGGAAGAAGGGAAATGTTTTCAAAAAAGAGATATTGAGTCTCTATCATCTAAATCTCTCCATCCATAGATCTATCTACCTTCACAACAACTAATACTACTACTACTGCTAACAATGGCCCAGATGCACCTGTTACTAACAGTACTACAGTACAGCTGCTTGTATTGCAACTTCGTTCAGTTAAATCTGCTCTTAAGTCCTTGACTGCAGCCTGATGGGTCAATGAGCTTGGGTGTTTCACTGAGTGTTACACAATCAAACCCAGCTGCTTCATTCTTCTCTGTGCCACATCAGCATTATAACCTGAGTCAGTGTGTTTTGTTCCATACCCCAATCCAGAAATATTCTAGCTGACAGAGAGTAACTCTGATTTTAAAGCCTGCATGTTGTCTACATGTCATCATTGTAAAAGTTCCACATTCCTGTTTGAAAACAGTGTCACACTAAAAAGAGAAATGTTTTGTTTGACAGGTTGCAGATAATGGACTAAATGGTTCTGCATTGCAAACTGAAGCATTGCATTGATTACAACATGAACTGCAATAATATGGACATCGCCTTTTTAAATTTTTCAGAAGTTAAAATAAAAACAACACAACCTGCTACTGTCTTTGATCTTCTAGGCTAAATGCAATAAAATCTCTGAAATGTAATTTTCAGTTCGGCAATACTAGATAACACTAGAACACATTGCTTTATGAAGCTGTCTATTTATTCCTTGAAAAATTGTAGTAATAAAGGTTGCCATGTTGACTTGGGTTAATTATCTAAGTGCTTCAGTCCTTAATTGAAGGTTTGTACCTGTAAGACATAATCAAGGACGATGTGTCGGAAGCACTTGCGCGTGGCAGTGAGGATGTTGGTGGCCTCCTCAACTTCATGCTGCTTGTTGCGGGGAGCCTGGGCATTCTTAATCAGAGCCGCCTCCTTCTCCTCGCTCACCTTGTCAAATTGCTTCTTGGCTTCTTTGAACTTGCGTAGATCACTGGCAGAGGAAGCGAGAGGACAGAGGTTATCATGACATACAGTCGATATTGATATCAACCTTGTTCATTAACTTCATTAAATGTGTTCAAATAAACAGGGGAATTAGGAGACATTACACCTTTAGATGTAATAATAATGTTTTCAGAAGATCTACTACTTCTACTTAAGTCTTGTTCCCTGTGCTGGTTGGAACCATTTCCAGTTGGTGCTGCAAGCACAGTCAGCCATTCTAAAACATATTCACATGTTCAAATAGGTCAGAATTTTGCCATGACCATGGTCAAATAGGACATTTCCTTTTGTTTTTAAAATTGTTGTTAGGGGAAAAGTGAAGGAGTTAAAGGAAGCAAGGTTATCTCTTGTTATGAGACAAGGTCAGGAAACAGCATGAGCACACAAGGGTCAATTGTGATTTCACAAGGCGCAGTCATCTGGAAATAGTGTTTAAAAAAATACTATTGAACCAGGTCTTATGTATGTCAGTGCTTTTGTGTTCGTGTAAATGACATATGCATGTAACTGAGGTTTAGTCTTTGAGATTAAGTCACATTTCAGCGCTGTGTGGCAGTGAATCAATTGTGAGGCTACGTGCTTCCCAGCATTCAGCCTGGTTGGTGCTAATATGGGTGTTTATCCTGCTGTGCCGTGCCAGGGGCGAAAACTGCAAATCCTTAATAATGAAATAAACCAGAAGCTCACAGTGCTTCAGGCCAAGCTGTCTGGAATTTAACACTGCCTTCAGGCATCTGCAACTGGCAGATTTGTAAAGGAAATATTATTGACAATATTAACAGCTTTTTAGTGTCCTTGCATGCCCTGCACTGGTCCTTTACACATCAGATAAGCAAAACTCTGTTCAAGCGCCTAATTCATATTTACACTTTTGGTGGTTCATTTTCTCCCTGAAAACCAACATGTTCTCACCAATAGAATATTTTTCAGATTAATAATTAATTATTTATCAAAACATCTCTGAGAGAGATTACGAGAAAAGGGAAATTTTGGACCATTCTTCAGAAGCTGAAAGGACATTACCTGCTTTGTCTCTCTTTATTTGATTTATACTTACTCTTTAACAAATGTCTGAAGCTGAGTCTTGATTGATCTCTGGGCCTGATCAAATAATATCTGTGAAGACAGAAGATGTGGTTACTTTTTCCTTCTTAGCTAAGAGATTGATCCACAATTCAAGTATTTAACATCTCTAAGGCACTCTAAGAAAGAAACAAACAGGGTGTTTTACAAGTCAGCATTCAGTGGCTGTTTTTTCCTTAACATCACAAGGTGCAATTAAGAAGAAGTAGACTCTGCTAAATTTACACAGACAAGCAGACGTTGTAAATTCCCCTTATAAACACATATACATGGGAAATGACGTGATTCAGTTATTCCTGTTTTTGAGTCATACCCTTATTAACCTGCTGCATGCCTCCTTAAAATGAGATAGCAAGCAAAAAGCCGACTATAAACACGTCTTTCTAAATGGGATTTCTTTGTGCATTTCATAGGCAATCCAGACAATACGAGCAGTGTATCTGGGACGGGCTACGACTGACAAACAGATTGAGCACTGTGTTTGACTGGATCATGTGCTAAAAGATCGCTGAGTGTCAAAAACTTATCTGGCAGTCAGCTGACATGACCACAGTCTCCACGATTGAGTCACAGTCTCAGACCCATGCTGTGGCTCCTTCAGGCTTGTAGGGGACTAATCTAGCAAACTAACAGGAGAACGTAAGAAAGAAAGTCTCTATCGCTGAGTCAGTGTAACATTCCCACCCGATTGCTCCTATGGAATTTAGGTTCGTACTTAAGGAGACATGTACCTTATCTTCGCTGACAAGGACTTAGCAAGGAATTATTGCCGTCTGATGCAATGCTGAAACTAAACCAAACCAGATCACTGAGAGGATGATAATGTAAAGCAATAATGTAAATGAAACCGTCAGATTTAATCCGTATTTCTAAATACTTTTTTTATGACAGAGAAGAGCCTATGGAGAAAAGACACAGTACGACAGTACATCTTCCACACCCGTATGTGGTCAGGCTAACACTGTGATCGGACCTCTGTCACAAGTAGCCAGGTGGAAATGCAATGCACACAGCGGGGATGCATTCATTCATAACTCGCCCACCAGTTGTAAACGTCACCCCGACTCCTCTTCCCGTCCCTGCTCTCATTCAGTAAATTATTTGAGTGGGACTTGTGACTTGCACTCAATGGAGACATGTTGCTGGAGCTCGGACAGCTTAAGCGTAAAGGTTCTGAGTTATTTAATGAATGAATGATAATCATCCATGGACCATCCAGAAAACCAGGACGCATGTTGATGCAAGGCGTATATGCAAGTCCCATGATCGGATCTCAGTATCAGGATACTGTTTTCGAATTATGAGAGCAGATGTTAATGCAAGGAGTAAATACAGCCACTGAGACAACAAACAAAGGAAAATTGATTGTTAAATGCCAGTGTTGTGCCTACCAGAGACTTACAACTAAGCAGGATAGCTGGTCAGCCACTACAATGATTTACTGTCTTAAGTATCCTCAGCAGAGTTTTGAGGGGGAGGAAGATGATAATCCAAATACCACGAGATTCTTTTCTCTCCAGGGTCATTTCTGTGCAAGGACTTACAATAGAGTAGGAAGGAGAGTGCAGCAAAAGACCACATTGTAAAACCTATCAGCAAAGTGAAAACCAAATTGTAAAGATTTTGACAAGACCATGTTTTTTCTTGGTAAAGCATGATTTGTTGTAGGGGATGCACACGCAATACAATAGGA
>OMOW01112310.1:0-12662 GCA_900312555.1 Lamprogrammus exutus | reverse complement strand
TATTTGATTTATCTAGATCGCTTATCTGTGCTCCATTAGTATGTCCTGCTGTAGGAGTAATTGGTGATTTCCCATAGGCACATGAGTACGCACGCGCGCAGGGGAGGCTGTAGTGATTGAGTGAAGCAGGACGTGGAGCAACAGTTTTCTGACCGTACCCCAATTGATTTTGTATTCGTTTGAGCAAAGTTTTTGTTTACAGTTGGTCAGATAGAGCTTCAGGTAATACAAAGTAGCTGGTTAGGACTCCATATGGAGACGTTTTATTTTGTAATGGACATTTTTGGGCAATAAATCGCCTATTTTTCATTTTAATACGCCTCGTTTTTTCACCATATGGATGCCAGCTACGGGAAACCACGAGTCAGAAACTTTACGTCCTGCAGTGGTGGCAAAGGAAGGTTCTGGTTTTAATTTGCCACGACAATAACAAAACAACTAGAGGCATGATGGCCTTCAACGTAACAAAAAAAAGGTGATTAAAGTTACATTCCACCCTCAGGTTCTATGCAAGCGCTTTCCATGTATATTCCAAGCGCACATGCAAGGCTGGGAGCCTCTTCCGCACATGCTCATTAGGAGACAATGATGCGACCTGACAGATCGCATGTCATGTGTGCTTACCGTGCTGAGTAATGTGACATTTAAGGACGCTCGTTTTTCCTCCACTGCTCATAGCATGCACGCACCATGTCCAAACAAATATTTATACATACTTAAGACACACAGACACACTCACATGTACGAATACACACAAATCATCAGTCTAATATGGTTTCTTAAGTATGAGACATCACTCACTTGTTTATGATCCCTTCTTTACACTATCAATGGTGATATTTGTGCTGTTTTACTGCTACGTCAGAAGTCACATAAGTGTGAAATCTGTATGTATTCTTACGTTGGCTCAGGAAGGTAGAGTGATTGTCTAAGGATTGGAGGGTTCCTGGGTCAATTCCGGGCTCCTCCGAAGTAATTTTTTCCATCTTGGTCCAGGCATTCTACGTGCAAAATTATGTGAAGATTGAGGCAAAATTGCAGGAGGTGATATCTAAAAACAGTTTTGGACAAACTTCTAATTGGCGGAAAATGTAGTCAGGTGGCAATGAGTTGGCCTATATTGAGGGTTGTGAATACGTCCACAGAATCCAGGAAAAGAAGAATTTTGATTCAATGACTTAGGGTTCGTTATAGGCCAAAATGTAAAACCGCCTAATACAGCGTTACCATCAGGCCAATCAGTGTAATTATTTTTGGCTGAGTAGTGGATCAGGTTTTGAACCTACCTTTTAAGTTTGGTTGCTGTAGCTTATAAAGTTTTTGAGATCCAACTGTTCAAAGCTAAGTTCAAAGAAAATTCAAAATGGTGGAGAACATAGTGATTGGAAATGGGCGTGGCCTACATGAATAAATGCATGTCCACCTAAGGAATAGAGGAAAAAAGTACATTGTATTCTATGACGTACAATCCAGAGGTTATTGTCACCAAATTTGGTTACCATAGATACATTTATTCATGAGATATAGCACTTTCTGTAGAATGAGCCACGCCCACTCAAATTTGGCAGCCAATTATGGCAAAACGGTAAAGAATATCAAAAAACAAAATGATAACTTTTTTCCGCTATGGTCCAACCATTCTACATGCAAAATTTTGTGAGGATTGGAGCACAATTGTAGGAGTTGATACGAAAAAATCTTTTTGGAAAAAATTCAAAATGGCTTCATATCTAGTCAGGTGGAAATGGGCGTGGCCACTACAATATGATGCAGCTAGACCCAAGGAATTCAGGGGGCAAAGAATTTTGATTCTATGACGTAATGTTCAGAAGTTATAGAACAAAACATAAACGTGGTTATTTTACCACCACCATCAGGTCAGTGAGTGTACATGTTTTTGCCCAAGTAGTGGGTGAGATTTTGGACCTATATATAAAGTGTGGTTGCTGTATCTTTTACGTTCTCTTAGCTCCAGATACTTTTAGCGGAGAAGACGAATAAAAATAATAATAATAATAAAAGAAAATAATGATAATAACAATCCAACCAATGCCGAGAGGGTTCCCACATTCTAATACCCCTAATAAGCTATTGGTGTGAACGATGAAAATGAATCAAGAAGAAAAATTAGACTTTGGTAAAGGTGCCTGCAACCCAGAAACTGTTGCATATCATGTACGCACTATACAGCATAGGTTGTTGTAAAAGAGTGTAGAATAGGAGTCTTAATGTCCATTCGGCTTCTCAGGAGACACCAAGTCAAGGAGGATGTTCGTGATAACCTCAACATCACACCCAGACACACCAGTGGCATGAATCTTTAAAGATGAAGAAAGAGCCACTTTTGCTGCTGGCAAACAACCTGGGTTGCATAATTTAGTATGGGAACTGGGAGGCATGAGAAGAGAAATAGATAAGGATGAACATATAGTGGGTATAGATGTAGTTATGGCAGCAACAAATGTTACTGTCATGATCAATTAATTTATCAATTATTTTTCGATTGATTGATTATTGGTATATAATAGTGACAAATGACCATCAGAAGCCAGTTTTTAAATTGGAGAAGAATACATTTTTCTTTTCAAACCCGTGTGCTTTGAGCTTCAATGACGAGTTGCTTTGTTGTGTTTACCATTGGTTCAGATTGGTTACACAGAGAAAAATTCATGTGAACCGAAATTTCTCAATAAAAGTCAAGTGAGACTGCACATTGGTCAGATATGTCTGAGGGCTGGACAGAGAAAATCAAAACAGGAGTTACTCTAAACCAAAGACGTGGAACAATCTCAGAATTGGCAGACCTTGTTGTCATAGTCATAGTGATGAATTTGAATGTTCAAAAACCACATACTGCTTCACATTATGTGAAGAAGATGCTGCCTTCAGACAGCTGAACAGGAGAATGTAGCACATACTGAGCAGTGAGCTTCAATGTTTATTTAAGGGTAACCATGCACACCTAGCCCTCTGGTTCTAAATCAATCAATAGATCAATATGTCACCTTGTAACTTGTTCAGAACCAGGTTGGATCATGTTCACGCCACAAATTAACGCCTACAGAAGTCATTTATGACGGGAGCGAGAGCACTTTCTTTAAAGGGTTTGGTGCAGACTCTGGTGCGATTGTTGTTTTGAGACCTGTCCCAACAAATCACATTAAGGGGGAAAATGTAACCGAGTGTGATTCAACTGAATGGAACCATGTGGGGAGGTAAAAACAACTTAAAACTAGATTTGCAAAGCAAATATACTGGTGTCCAAGCACCCTGACGCGACTCGGAATCCATGGCGTGTCAGCACGGGGCCACCCCGATGGGGAGGGCATTGTTGAGGAACAGGAGAATCATCGCTTGCACGTTTTCACAGTAAAGCAAACTCAGACTGTGCACAACAGCGCCCACCACCCGGACCTGCTTCAAGCTCAATCCACGAGGGCCGTGGAGTCTGAGTCTGTGCCAAACTTGACTCAAAGATACTTTTATTTCACTTTTTTTTTTTTGTATTTAATACTGTACAGTGTCCTTGAGTTTGAGAAAGGCGCTTCAAATCAAATTTATTATTATTATTATTATAAACTTCACTTTCACCTTGCTTTTCAAAACAGGACAGTGACCTGCAGTCTGGCAGCATCCAAACATCTACAATTACTTGATAAGCTTTCCCTCTATGGGATGCAATGCAAAAGCCTGGAAAAATACAAATAGACAAAAAAATATATTGAGACAAATATTCAGCTTTGATTTAACGCCCCCTTATTGTTGACATGTGTAATTCTTTTGTGTATGTCTAGATCTGCCCCTGCTGTGCCCACCCTGAAAATATCACTTAAAAAAATTAGAGGGATTAGGCCACAGAACTGCAAATTTAAACCAAAATGCATTTACCTTTATTATGGCGCCCCCCCTATGATTGACATGGCTCATTTTTTGTATGTGACCATATTTTCACGTACAATGCCCACCCTGATATTCCCTTAATGATGTGAGACAGTTTTGACAGCAGAGCCAATATTGTGTTAGAGCACCCCCTATGTGTTGATATACACCAAATTTGGAACAGAAATTGGGGGGCACAATCTTGAAGTGATTCTAAAGTTTGGTGTCATTTGACGAATCTATCGGTAAGATTTATGATTATTATGTTTCAAAAATGAATCAATAGATGCAGCTTAATTGACTGAACGTGTTGATATAAGGTTTTTGAATGTGCAACTCACAGTTAGCAAGTTATTAACCATTTTGCTTTTTTCTTTATTATAGCGCCCCTTGTGGTTGACTTGTGTCATATTTTACATGTGGCTAGATCTCCCCCTCCTATACCTACCCTGTAAATTTAATTTGCGTATCTCATTGTTTGGGCTGCAGAACTACTTTTAGGGCATTTTTGGCAGAAAAAAAATAAATAAATAATAATAATAAAAACCCAAGCAAAAACAATATGGTTCCAGCACCGCTGGTGCTTGGACCCCTAAGAATTCAGCACAATTCCTCCAATTGCCTTCAAACTTGGGAGAAACATTGTTCGGGGGTCATGAATGATGTTGTTAATTGTTGTTAATGACATCATTGACACACACACTAGGGGAAAGCGCCCAAAGGGCCCAAAGGCGCGCTTAGCTCTAATAATAATAATAACAATAACAATAATAATAATAATAATAATAACAACAACAAAAACAACAACAATAATAATAATAATAAAAACAAAAGGGTTCTAAAAATAGAGAAAGAAGACGAAAGGAACAGGATCAGTGGGTTGAAGCAGAGGAAAGTCTTGTACAAGCCAAACTAATTGCCTTGATGGATTGGTCTTATTCCCGTGAGGATGCTGCTTTGGCTCGTGCGAGATGACTTCTGCAATCTGCATGTAACATAGTTATGAAAGAACTTTGGCACCGTCTGCAACTGTTCATGCAGTTGTTGTCATTGTGTTGAGAAGACAGCTGCCTACTCAGAGCTAATATTGTAATGACACACCACTGAATTCTCAGAGGAAATCTCTACGGCTGCTCCTCCAGTCAATTTTGTTTTGCATTTGATGAATTGAGGGCTACTGTTGAGGTATTAAAGGAATGATCAGTATGATTTGATTAATTCATCAGCTGTACCACTGCAACGGTTCAAGCATAATTGCTTACTAACCTGCCTGACGCATGTGAGGAGGATACAGTCTGCCTGTGTGATGTTCATACTGTATAGCACACAAGCCGTGTACGACACAGAGGGATATACTGCACTTTTTACTGCACTACATTTATCTGACAGATGTGTTTACCAGTCTGGATACTCTCAATATGAGACGAGGTCATAAAACTTAAGTAAACTTCCTTCCTTCTTTTATTCCTTCATGCCTGTCCTTCTCACATTCCCTCTCTCTTTCCATCCATCTGTACTTCTTTTCTTCCTTTCCTTCTTCATCTGCTCCGACAGCACAAAACTACCAAAACTGGAGAGATAAACTCTACTCTTCTTCAAAATGAGCACTTTCACAGTTGAAAATTTGGTACATTTCATTGCTTATACCTGATTTACTTATGCACCACTGCTACACAAACACACACACACACTCCTCCTCGCTGGGCCACCACCCTCCCATTAATCAATACTATTCCTAATGAGGCTACCCTCCAAATGGTTCAGCTTACATGCACACACACACACACGCAAACTCGCATCACATTTCTCACAGGGAAGCCCTGATTAAGTCATAGCACCCTCCAATCCCAAAATGGAGTGTTGCGTCTGAGCCGTGCCGAGCGGAGGAGAGGAGCTTTAATAACGGAGGAGGACAGCCTGCAGGGAGAGACCCCAGGAGAGAGCAGTCACGTGTGCGGGGTACCCAGACCGCTGTCGGTCTAATCACACAGCCACTGCTGCGGTACACAGCACTGCTCTGGAGGTTACGCTCAGTGCCTGTGTTTGCAAATGCGTTTCATTGAAGGACTGAGAGAATGTGTGTGTGTGAATATTTGAATAAGACACAAACTGTGTGGGAGTATGTGTGGGCATGGATGCAGTTCGTGTTTATATCTCACTGCGGTCCTCTGCACTTATTTATATATTTGCTTGTTTGTTTACTCATCTGTAATATTGGAGCTCTTATGCTTGAAATATGAGCTTGATTTCTGATATATAATTTGAGACACGAAACTGGGATGGACGGTGTGATGGGGATTTTTTGGTCTGTATGCATACATACTGTATGTATATACATTGATTATTGTTGGTAGTTGTAAACGGGGTGTTTCCACATCACATCAAATTCAGTTTATTGGCCATGGGAAGCACTATTCAGCATGGGAGAACAACTCTATGAGGGCTTCTGTAGTGGTACAGAGTGGTCACAAGGGTTACTCATGACATCACAAAAAAAAACTGAATCCACCTCCAGATCCCTCTAGCACTTGAGTTTTCAAACTTGCAGTCTTCATCTCCAATATGAAGGAAACCTTGGTGATGCCATAAAGGTCTGCGCATTTAATAGCTCCCTCTACAGCAATAAAATCCTTTATACAGTTGGATTCATATTCTGAATAGAACTCATCCATGACTAGTACGTTGAATTTGAGGTGTAAAATCAATGGAAGCTCCCTTTAAATGCTTCGCAAACTCAGGGACCCTCAGAGGAAAGCAGAGGAAAATGTATCGTGATTCTATTAATTCTGAGTTTTCTCTATAAAAGGTTTTGTCTCATCTGGTCTCTAAATGGTGCTAAAATTAAATAATTTCAGACGGGAAAGTGAATATTTAGTTGAACTGCTAACAATCTACAGAAAATAACCTGGTGACTATTTCTAATAATGTATTCATCATTTTACCAATAAAAACTCCAAACATTCTCTGGTTTTAGCTTCTCCAGTGTGACAGTTTGCTAATCCCCTGTTTTAATATCTAATACATATAGACAATAAAATCTGTCCTTCTAAACTGAACATCTTATAGTATTGTACATTTGTTTATAGTTTTGGGCTAAATTTTCAATTTATGGACATCACCCTGAACTTTGGGCACTTGTGATGGGTATTTGTCATTGTTCTTTCACATTGTACACAATTAAATCTAATACAAATCTAAATAATCAATTAGCTGCAGCCCTATTTACAACTTTAAAGTCATGCTGTATGCAAGAAGTGATGAGAGGTCGCAGAGAGATATTGTTTTGTTTTAAGGGGTCACAAGCCCAAAAGGTGGGGAACCACTGCCCATTTGTTCCTAAAAATCTTCAAAAGTAAGGAATGAAAAGTACTTCTCTCTTCCTTGCTCTTATGTTTTACCATTCATGTAGGACACAGCAGCCATCTATTTATCAATGTGCCCTTGCAAACTGAAGGGAATAATACATGCTTCTCATCGTGATGAAAGTAAGGTCAAGAGCAGGACAGCTCTTTTTGTATAAGATTGCAATGTACTGCACTCGTTCACTTTACCAAGGCCACACACACAAACAAATCAACAGTCTTGTACACAAACACACACATGTGAAGTCACCACTTCTGTCTGCCAATGAGCTCTCTCTCTCTGACATTTTGAGCCATTTGTAAACCTCAGGGGAGCAGAGACCATGGAATTCATGTCTGAAAGTAAACAGCCTCTGCTTTCCCTCCTCGTCCCCTCTGTGAAAAAAGACAGAGTGGTGGGGGGACTTAACAAGTGTGTGAAATCAACAGTAGCAGCATGGTCGTCACAATTAAAATCAGGGAGGGAGGCATAACGACGGGTATGGTGGCGTATTTCAAGTGTGGATGCAAGGAGAAATTAGCAAATGAGTGCCTTCTCTCTCTCTCTCAGGGGGCTTATAATTTCAGGGAACAATCAGTGAGGGCCTCTGCAGTGCTGCATCCTTGCAGATCACAGCTCATGTTGGGATACAATCCTCATCAGCTAGGCTTGTGTACGCTTTGTGTATAGTTGCTGAGCTTTGGCCAAACGCACACGCGCGCGCACACACACACACACAAAATTCAAAGGTTGAATGTGAATTGACACTGACAGGCACAACTTCACACTAGTTTTACACTGGTAGTTAAACGTTTTAGCATTATTTGTAAATGTACAGTGATGCCATAAATGTGATCCCTATATGAGAATATATCTTAATGCATCAGATCTGGATCAATATCAGGATCTGGGATTGGTCAGGAGCTGGTCTGTTAATTTTAGAGATATCCTGCTGACAGACAATAATAAGAGTTCTGAGCACACAGGGATTCTTAAGAGCAGAGCAAGTTTTGAGTATAATTTTAGTTTTTTCTGTGCACTCTGATCAAAATGTGCTTTTATAGCTTTCTGCAGCTGTTTCGTCAGATTCTGAGGACATAAGAACGCGAGAGGGTGACACTTAACATTTATATTGTATCAGAGATGCTGTACTTTTGTGGACAAGTGACCACACTGGGAAGCTGGGATGTAACAGGATGACTCTTTGTGTCTATGTTCGCAGTTTCAGTTGCATGTAAATAATACAACCTGCCAAGAAATGAGAGCGAGCAGCTTTGAAAGCAAAGGACCCATCCCTCCTCAAAATATCAATTTCACGATTTTGTCCCTCCTCTCTCTTAAAGTGACACTCAAGTGATTTCACATAATTTAATGATTTTCACCTGGTTAGTAAATGCCAAATATCTCCAAAAATGTTCCAACGAGTAAAAAAACCCCAAACAATGTCAGTGACCTGGTTCGGATGTAATTTCCCCAAAAATCATTAAATTTTGTAAAATCACCAGAGTATCATTTTTTTAAAAACGTGTCCTGCTCTTCCAGTCTGCCTGATTTGCACTTGGATTTGTTCTGTGCTCGCTCTATAGTTTTTTGTCTTTCATTAACTTTCATATTCTGGTGATTCAATGCCCTTCCCTTCACATCTAAACCTTTGTTAAAGGACACAACTTCTCTCCTCTCAAAAGGTCAGATCAACCATGACTCACTAGAACTCCTCACAAGGGCACTTTCATGCATCTCATCCTGGGGACACAAAAGAAAATCACAAGACTAAGGGACTAAGACTTAGGCCAAAAATAGAGATTATTTAGCAAAAACCTTGCAAGCCCACTGGGGTCTGAGCGATAAATTTAGCAGTGGCAGAGGAGGTAGAGGAGAGGAGAGAGCAGCTATAATAAGCACGAGAGGAGAACAAGTTGAACTTTGACCTCGCCTCCCTTTATAGATGACAGCATCGGCCTTGGGAAGGTGAGCGAGGAGATTGATGACAGCAATTTTGCTTAATGAGCTCACGAGAGAACCATCGCGAGCTCTATCGGAAGGCCGATCATCTCATGCTCAAGGTAAAAAAAAGAAGAAGATTGTTTTTAATTCAGGGATGACCTGAATGTGACCTACTTTAACTCTTTCTGCCGAGCTGAGTGATTATGAACTTCTAGACAAGAATGAAAAAAGAAACAACTCCACACTCTCATGTTTACAAAATTCATTCAATATGCGCACACACACATCCTTGAATGCTTCAAACAATTTTTTCGCTGATAAGATAAAAGGTCGCCATGGAAACAGAGATATTTCTGAGATGTGGCCACTGTGGGGAAAAAAGATTGAGTAAAAATGGAGAGGGGAAAAGGGAGAGTGAGCAGGAAGAGAGAGAGCTAAGCTAAGGGTGCGAGGAGCGAAGATGAGACCTGCAAGATCCTAAAAAATGTGATGGAAACCAAAATCGCTGAAGCAGCCAGAACATCACCGCCTGCTGTAGCGTGTGCTCATGGGAAATCATCTGACTTCACAATCTGGGCTACCCCACATTAGGAGAGAAAACAGGGGGACCAAGAAGGGAAGAAAGAGAGAACATGTGGGGCGATCATTTGTTTCCCTCTTTGGCTTCTTTTTTTCTAGAGGGAAGGAGGAGCAAGGGAGGGCGAGATCACTTGCAGTGTCCTCGTTCTTTCATCCTGACTTTGTCTTACCTGGAGCAGTGCAATTCTTGGATTCGTCGCCCTCATCTTCCTCCAGACTGCTGTTATCCATCTCCTGCAATAGCCTCCTCCTCCCTCCCCACATCTGCTGGTCCTGGGTGCCGTGACTGGAGACGTCATAACCTAAAAGGTGTTTGGCAAAGAGGCGTCCGTAACCCAGCGGTGTAACAATGACAAAATCCTGAGCGCAGAACTGTGATTTTATACATAAAAGACTATGGTATCTATAGTATCACTCTCTTTGGGCAAACAAAGAATAAAAACAAACATGAGTTCAGATTTAGCATGAATGACATAAGGTTAGGTTTACTGTCATGAACTGATAGGTTAATACAGTTGGGGCGTATTTGTTGAAATTTGCAAAACCTGATGTTCATGTTAGAAGCACATCCATAAAGACAAACCTGAAAAGTACTGAACTGCCACTAAACCTTCGTTTTGGATTGGTCCTTTACTTCTGTAACATGTTTACATCAACATGTAACACATTTAAATTTACCCGCCTACATACCTGCTTAGACACACCCACAGAATAGGAGTGTTTGGCCAGGAGTCATCATGTTACTGGTGGCCAATCAGAACAGGGTTAAGGCTGGTTCATGCTTCTCTGTCAGAACTACGGCATAGGTATAGCGTAGGTACGCCGCAACCTGCTGCGCACCTATTCGAAAATTTAACTACACTGTCGCAGTGACACAGACCACAACGACTGCGATTGGTCCGCTCAGTGGTTTCGCATTTCCTCCTAGGTATTTCCGCTTTCTTCTTCATCTGAAGAAGAGCAAACAAAGATGGACATTCCTCGATATTTAAACACTCCAACAAAACTTGCTCAGTCGCCATTTTTCCTCTGCTGCTCCAAAAATGTAAACACGGAAGTATGCCAACGTCTTCTTCTGCTTCCTGCTTTGCCACCGACCTCGCCGCAGCCAACTAGCGTTTCGGCTGGGTACTTGCAGAGCTACATAGACATGCCGAAGCAGAACTGCGAATGCTCACAACGGTGTCGGCTCCCGTGACAGGGGGGTACGGCGTAGTTCCAACAAAAGAAGTATAAACGTGCCTTGAGAGAGACAGCTAAATGGCCTGTTTTTCCACTCAGTGTGCACAGCTGTGCTTCAGCAAAGAAGAGTAGAAGTGGATCACTGTGGTTTTGTGCACACTGAAGAATTGCAAAGTAAAAGGACATGGAAATCTGGATAACGTGTCCCTTTTTAAATGAGAAAATATTTTATTTTGAAATGAGAGTAACAGCACTCAGTTCATATTTGCTCAAAACGCACCTGTATAGGTTTGATAATGATGCAAAAACATTGAAGACCAGGAAAAATTCAATGAATGATACCACTACAGTATGGGCCAGAGCTTTTTGAGTATGATACAAATTAGTATCTCTGTATTTCATCAAGGGATTTGTTCTCATTTTAAGGCACAGGCTTGGCTTCTCCGTCACATTAACGTTTGATCTCTTACTGAATACTAGAGTGGAGAACAGCTGGAGGAGTGTAACATCAACTGAGCACTTGCCCCCAAATTCATATATTGACAGGAATATCACGATTTTCCAAAACAAGATCCTCCTGGAGTTGGAGCAACAGTGCAGCACACAAAGTGGCGACTCCCACTGTGGCTACATCTGCACATTCTTCAAGAAAGCAGGAGCACCGCTGAATTCATTTCATACTTCAGGGAGCCCAGCAGGAGTATTCTGCCCTTTCCACCCTGACAACCACAAGTCTGGCCTAAGACAGGGCTTCAGATAGAATTAGAAGTCTAGTTATTCAATCGTCCTCGGGCCATGGATGAACTCCTCACCTGGCCTCACCCTCACCACACCGCACACAGCAGCGACCTTTGCGTGCCAACACTGTACTTTCTCCTCCCTCCCTCCCCCACATCTCTCGTTCTCTTTTTCTATCTTGCACACACAGAAAGGAGTATGGGAATGATTAATGTGGCACTACGAGAAGGCGTTGAGTGCTCCTAAACATCAAGCTCAATTTAGTAGAACTTCATTAGGCGCATCATAAATAATCAACTTTAATTGATATTCCGGCAAGCTGATTAAGAGTTAACAAGAACACAATGGGGACAAGGGAAATGCATTAACTGTGCTGGTGTTGTTTCTTGTTCCGTCTCTCATTTTGAGCACACGCAGCGAGCGGCACTGTTGCATTTCCATGTAACCAGGATACACAGTGGGGAGGAAAAAAGGGGGATAAAAAGAGTCCTACTGATGATGCACAAATCATGGGTATATGAATATTCATGCAGGCCTTCTGTCCATAGAAAGCGATAAATGTGTCTCACTCTAGGTGACGCTGACTCAGTCATCAAGAGAGTGTTGGGGGGCACAGGGAAAGAAAGAGAGGGAGAACATGTAGACGTATGAGTCAAATGGTACAGATGTTTGCCGTCAGGAAGCACTGAGGTTATTTATTTTCACTGCTTCGTTCGATCGCATATTAATGCTTTGGCAATACTTTTCCTTTAACATCCGAGCCGGCGCAGCAGCCAGTTAGAGGGGAGAGCGAGGAGAGGGAGGGAGTAGTGTGTAACCATTTGCAGTAACCTGGAGAGGTGTAGGCCAATACCCTGGGGCTCTCTGCCCCGATTTCACTGCTCTGCAGCTAAAACACCTGAACACGCAGGAAACGGCCCAGAATAGTTTCCCATAGTTAAAGCGCAGATGAAATCACAGCAGGATTTAATATGACAGGACAACACATTGATGTGCTG
>OMOW01112308.1:0-10479 GCA_900312555.1 Lamprogrammus exutus | reverse complement strand
CTGAGATGCCCTGATTAGTTTAGAGAAGAGAATGAGAGAGAGAGAGAGAGAGAGAGAGAGAGAGAGAGACAGAACAAGAGAGAGAGATGCTTGGCTGAAGAAGGAGTGATGGAGAAAAAACAGGGAGGTGGAGAGGGCTGTATATTGTCTTCCTATTGTCTATCCTGTGGGGTTGTGTTGAAGAGCTGTTCTGCATGTGTGGTCACTCTGACAGCAGCGATTAGTCCTCTAATCCATAAAGAGCCGTCTTACTCTTTCTCTTCGTTTATCACTCCCTCTCTTTTGTCTTTGTTCGTTCTCATTATCTTCTGCCTCTCTCTGTCCTCCGATGCTCTCTCGTCACACTCCTACCCTCTTCTGCTCAGTTATTCCTCATTATTTCCCCACTCTGACTCATCAGGGTCACTGCTAATCCATGAACATCAAGTGACCCAAATCTGGGGACACCTCCCCCAAAAAATCTGATCCATTACAATATCATTTCATGTTTCTATAATTGTACTGGAAAGGAGAGGATGGCTGCATTTTCTTCTTAGGTCCAATGATTCTCAAGTGAAAGTGCTGTACACTGTTGCTGCTGTACCATGCAAATTTCCCCGTCGTGGGACAAATAAAGGATTATCTTATCTTATCTTATCTTTACTAAAACACAATTGTATTAAAAGAAATACTTGAATCCATCCATCCATTTTTCACCTCTTATCTGCAGAGGCAGTAGGCAAAGTAGCCCTGAGGCTCCTCTCCCTCACCATATCCTCCTTGGGCATCTCAACACATACATACAGTATATACTGTATAATCCCCCTAGTGTATTCCAGGTCTGCCCAGGTCTCCTTCCTGTTGAATGTACCAGGAGGGGTCAAAAACAACTCAACTGGCTCCATTCAAGAAGAAGGAGCAGTAGTTGTAAGGCTGTAATAGTGTGCACAAAAAACAGAAAACAATTTATTTAAGGCCCCTTTTCTGTCATAACAAGTGTAAAATCAGCCTTATTCTGTCCTGAATTCCTGAAACAAGTTGATCTGGTTGTGATAATTTCATTACACCGGCTAATTTATTTGTTTTAGGAAAGTCAGACTTGTTAGGAATTCCTCAGATTGATCTGATTCTTGTTTTTCTCATTATGAATGTTTAGGATTTTAATGTGTTAACCATTCAAACCACTTTGTAAACAGTTTCTATTCAGCTTGATATGCATCTTCAATCATCTGAATCATCTTTTTAAAAACAAGCTCTTGAGATGTTCTTGAAGTGTAGTTTTCCCTCTAAATGTAGAGTTTTTTCAGCTATTTCACCTACTCCAACAGTTTTTTCTCTCCAAACTTCACTTTTGCAGTACAAGCTCTCTGAGCACGTATGTTCTGTTTTTCAGCAACACGCTGCTTTACATTCACACACTGCCTCACATTGTCTCCTGGGAGCTGCCCAGTACAACCACAGGCTTCTGTTGTTTGCCACTTAGAGCAACTCTGAATCCAGCTTTTGAATCCAGGTCCCTGCTTTGCTGATGGACTCTATAGCTTCACGTTCCAAGAATGAGGAGAATGTTAATTATTTATTTCACACACACACATTTTCCCCAGCTTGTTCAATGTGTTTTTTCTGTGGTCACACACCTACTTTAGTTAGTCTAGAGACCTTGGATACTGTCAGTGCATGATTAGATGTGTCTCCTTCATTGTTGTGTCCTCTGAAGGTTGCTTTATTGTCTCAGTCTTATTCTCTTTCATCCCAATGCCATCCTCTCCTCAGAAAGTCACAGTGATAAGGTAACAGAATGCTAAGCGTGGTGGAGGGAGCACGCTGGGCACCTTGGCACAGTGAATAATAAATGTAAAGAGAAGAGTGTAAGTTTCCAGCTTTCTTTGCTGTGTTTTCACTACAAGGTCTTTGTGCAAACAAAGCTCTCTTGACTGAGATGCTACAAGCCAAATGATGTTTGGCTATTTATTCACTCTACAGATCTGCTTGTCTGTTCAGAGTCTGGCCTTTCTGCTCCATCATACTGCCTCGAGACAAGCCTGAGAAAGCAAACCCAGCACACTCTGCTTCTGTCTTTATTTATATTTCAGCTGCAAAAAACAAACTGGTGCCAGAATAACGTTCCTCCTCTCTGTCCAGTCTATGTTTAATGGTTCCATCCAGGGCTCAAGTGTTAGTGTGGGGCTTTGTACTGAACATTTACTGCTTTTATATTTTGGATTCAGGATTCAGCTGTTTTAGTTCTGTGTTATTGTCTCCTGGTCTGGGTCTGGTATGGTTGTTGCTCAACAGTCCCAAACTCTTAAATGTATATTCAA
This sequence comes from Lamprogrammus exutus, assembly GCA_900312555.1. Taxonomy (NCBI): domain Eukaryota; kingdom Metazoa; phylum Chordata; class Actinopteri; order Ophidiiformes; family Ophidiidae; genus Lamprogrammus; species Lamprogrammus exutus. Next base: position 8,179 of record OMOW01112308.1, on the reverse strand, counting down.
TTTGTTTAGTACTCTGTAAAGTTTATATTTTATATTGCAGATTTTGAAATTAGTTTTAAAAGAAATACGCTGTTAACGTACTGCCATTTTTTAATCTCAATTAAACACATTTAGATGCAAACCTTAAATGCTCACCTGAAAATGTTGTTACAGAACTAAAAATATGTCGACATGACTTAAAATTTTAAGCAGGACTAAATTGTTTTAAGAAAAAAATGTTTTTTTAAATCAGCAAATTATTGTAATATTGCATTGTACTTACAGAATAGGGAATACATGAAAAATCACAATACGTATTTAATATCGTGTCCCACCCCTATGCAACATGTTCATTGGCTTTTGTGAGGCACCATATTTAGTTGGTGACTATGCAATGCAACAGCAATCGTTATTCAGTTCGAACACTGAGTAGAACCAGGAATCAAAAACTACCAATGGAGTACATATGTCAGATACTTTTCAGCTGCATTTTAAGTCATCACCTGTCTCACATCAGTCGGACAGACGTTTAATAAGCACTGCAGCCTGCTCCAACTCTGCAATGATTCATGCTTCACTTTGGTTCTACTCAGTTTTCATAGGCTTCATGTCTCCTTTCCTCAAATTTGCCTACAGGAATATGTGTATTTGGCTGTGAGTGTCAAACAGCATTACTGAGGCTGAACATTGCTGTCATTGCTGTTCTATGCTGCTTTTCAATTGTTATTTTGAGAATGAGAGTGTCACATTGTCCTTCACTGCTTTACCTGTTTGATGTATTGTTGTCAGAGTAGAGAATGTTAGCTGTTACATGACAAAGTGGTTAAGTGAGAAACCAAAGTTCCCATCCGTGTGCTGATGGATGGAGTGGCAGCAGGATGTGTGGATGGACGGCCGGATGTCTGCTTAGCCTCCTCCGGCAGTGTGCGGCTGTCAGAGGAAAGAGTGAAGGGAAACAGTGCTCCGTCCCCCCAACCTGTCTTGCTTAGCCTGTTGACATAGCATCCGTGGAAAGAGCAAATCACGTGCCGTGTGTGCTGAGTGACTCCAGTTTTGAGGATTTTGTTCAGAACTGAACTTGATCAGAGGGGTCACATGTTTCTGCACTGACACTCAACGTGGTTCTTTGTGTGTGTTAAGTGCATACATGCAGGTGAGCAGAGGTGGAGGGTAACAAGCTATATGTACAAGTACTATACTTAGGGACAGCTTTGTGATACTGGTATTTTATGTGAGTATTGCCATTTTCCCTGGCTACATCTGAACTGTCTGAAAACTGCAGTGATTTTGCAGAAACTCATAAAATATTGCTGTTGTCAAGTAATGGCATGATGACTTTTTACAAAGTAAAACATGTCAGAGAATTTATTTTAAGGAGCGTATAATTGACCAACCAATCAAATCCATTTTTGGGTACATAACAAATTTTAAGGATTTTCATTATTATATTCCATAATTTTCTTTATTTAGAGAGGGTTTTCTCCTCACAGTTTGTGTCATTTGGAGTGTTTCGTACTTATTAAATTTTTTTACACACACACTGTGGTCATACATATACAAGAATTCACACTTTCTATACTATATGTTCAATTTGTACCACAGGGAGCCAAAAATCTGATGTATTGCTCCAATGTAATCTATATAATTGACTTGTAAACCATCCACACCTGACCTTTTGATTCTGTACGTGTTGCCTCATATTGCTTGCTATCACACACACACACTCAACAGTAATAGAGCAGTGAGCAATCATTCAAGGGGTCCCACCTTGCCCCCACCTTGCCTGTCCTCTCTCTCAAAAAACTCCCATTGTTTTTACTGGTAGGATGCGAGTGGAAGCCTTTAACTAGTTACAATATGGAGTCAGAACTACATGGCTCTATAGAGGAGTTCTTCAAATAGTTTCTTATCATTTTGTGCTTAGTTCTTATTTAGTTATAGAAGATTTTCTATTCTTACTTAATTGCAGCCTTCTGGTTATCTATATAATATTATTTTGACAAAGTAGCATTTGTTTTTTCACCCATGCTTAGTTTACAGCTTCACACCTATACATCACCTCCTTTTCTTCCTCACAGTTAATCATATGTTATCTTTAAGTATAAAGAGTTGGGGAGGAAAACAGATAAGCAGCAACCTTGTCTATCCTCACACATTACAAAATGGCAGTATGTAAGCATACTTCGATTTGTGCCAATTTCAATAGCAATATGATGTATTGCCTCAATCACAGTCTAATCTAAATTTAAAGTACATGTAAATGTACTGACTGTACACATACTGACTGACTGACTGTACTGACAGAATCAGCAACATCAGCAACTTTATCAGCTTTATCGGCAACATTAGTAACTTTAACAACTTTATGTACATCAGCTGTTTGTAGTAGTAACTTCTGAGGTTGTGAATAAATCATTTTCTGTCATGACAAAGTGAGTTGAATATGTCCACAACAGCTCCTTCGGCCAGTGTCTTGTTGCATTCCCACAGTGCTTCAAGTTTCATGATGATTAGAAATATTAGAGCAGTGTGGCATTTCCACAGCACAAACAGGCAACTCCTCATCTTTAGGGGCAACAAATGGGTCCTGGTTCCTTGGATGGAACAACACAAGTTCATGAAAAACTTCCTGCGGTGCTTGTAGCAGTTTTGACTTCACACTGAAACCTTGTAACTCCAATTTTTGGTGAGAGACTTTGGGCCAGATGTACTAAGCATGACGCAAACTACCATCCGGGCTGCAAATGTCTGCATCGCCACATGTTTTCAGTTGAGCGGGGTATTTACTAAGACTGATTATGTAAATGATCACAGCCGCAGCGAGTTGATTTGAATGTACTGCCAGTATTTCAGACGCTTCTTGCGTCTGTCAGGAAAGCAATAGAAAAGGGCCTCTCGGTTTGGAAATATGACATAGCGAGACATTCGACGCAGCATAGCTTTCAGCACCAGGGACAGCGCATTTGAAAACGCGGCCCGTGAGATCCTGGCTCATGTAGGTACTGTGCGCTGGAATGAGCCAGAAGCCAGGAAATGCAGCGTGGAAAAAAGTTTTGTCGCTGCAGGGATGGTGTGGCTTGGCTTTGATGTTGGCTCCAGATCATCTGCAAGCTCATCCAGAAACTGGAGTATTGCATGACTTGGGAGCCAGTAGGTTGAGCTCACATTCTCCTCTGACATGCCAAAAAGCGATACTCGATTCAAAAACACTTTCTCCTTTCGCAAATATACTTTACCATGCTGACGATGTCTCCTCCTAAAAATGACAACAGCTGCCATGCCTACACTCTAGGGCCACAAAGAAGCTAACACTTGCTTTTTGAAATTTTTAATGTTTACTTCCAGAAGTTTCATTATTTCATGTCAGACTCTTTAAAACTGGAAACACACACCAGTTGATGTGCAACCTTTCATCTGCAATGTTTAGGATTTTTTAATTGATGCATTAATGTGTACCAGATCCATGTTAATGCATCTGTGAAAAATGAATTATTCACAATGTACATTTGATACTTGAGTGCATCTTACTGCTAAGTAGATTTTCAATGTAGGACTTTAGCTCATGCATGAACAATATGTAATGGATTTATAAGCAGTGTTTTTCACTTTGGTAATTGTACTTTTACTTCATTGAAGGATTTCAGTATTCCATTGTAGATGAGTATGTGTGTGGGTATGTATAATGATTAGTGTGGCAGAATTTGTGTGTGAGTACTTATGGAGTAATTACTGTTTATGTAGTAATTATTGAATATTAACAAAAATATAAAATAAAAACATCAGCAGCACATTTAACAACATTCCATCACAGTTGAGGCAAAAATGATTAATATCAGTTTCATCCTTTTTTCTTGGAATGCTATGCAAATCACCCAGAGATTCGGTTTTCATAGTGGCTCACACCCTATTTCCATAATTATCACACATGTAATTGTCCTTGCGGCAAATCTCTTCCCTGCTTATTCATTTACGAGCCAATCGTTCCAATCTTCCGACAGTGAAAAGCCTCTAAATTAGGCAATCACTCCTATTTTTATTATAATTTTAAATGTCTCCTCTTGCAATTTAACCAGATCTTAAAGTGTGGAGCTTGGAGTCTGACTGGAAGCATGGGGATAATTGAATCAAGCAGGTGCCAGGAGTGATAGATTGGTCTTCCTCATGTATAATTGCTGATTGTGGGGAAAATTGGATGAAACGGGAATAATCATGAGTCCCAGCACACGTGAGCTTTGATAGGCACACTGTACCTGGATCACCTTCTGATCAAGTTGCCACATTTGAAAAGTCACTCCACAGACCAGAATGTGTGAATAATGCCCTTAGATGTTAGATCCCTGACATGTAGGCAGCTAACGGTGTCAATTTAGACCTCACATTCTCTCTGAGCTGCCAAAACAACGGCTTGCACCAAAGTCACATGAAACCAGGAGCTGGAAGGTCAATCAATGTCTGCTGCAGGCGTCATCTGATGCTTACGCCCTGTACACGCCAAGACATCAAGGTCTGCTCAAAGAGTACCAACTCTTTACAGTGACTCTGTGTTCGTAAAAGCCAGTAATGGAGTTGAAAGAATTTAAAGGTACATTCTGCACACCGCCAGCAAACCATCTGCATTAATACCAAGATTGATTGATATTTTTTAAGCCTGGCAGGTTAGAACAATCACAGCAACAATCACAGTAACTACATGATGTCATCATAACTAAAAATCATCCTTTTATGTTAATTAGTTAATCAGTCTCCCATTACCAACACCCTGTTGTAAGGGACCAAAGAAAAGAATGTTAATGAGCTGCTGCATATTTAAGAGCCACACTTTATACTGCTTCCTCTGCTGTCAAAGCTAAATGGACTTGACAGATCAGCAAAGGAAAACTCAATTCTGTGCTGTAGAGCTCCACATTTTAAGAGGGGAGGTACAGAATGTTGCAACTTTATCTAGACACTACTGGGAGTCCTTGCACATATGTGACTGTGAGATGCAGAGGTTGACCCTCGAAGCAGCACAGTGCCACTAGAGTGTGTGAGAGATCAGATTGAAACTCTCCATTTAAATAAACTGACTTATCTCAACTGAGTGAGCTTATCAGATTTATCAGACTTATTTTAGATCTATCACCTTTCAATTATTCCTGTTTTTTGTCTCTCCACGCAGTAAAGTTGTAGGTTCACACCTCCCAAGAATTCATCCACTGTGTAGTGTGTTGTCATATCGTACCACAGGGAACCAAAAATCAGATGTATTGCTTATAAAAAAATCGATGTAATTGGCTTGTAAACATGCTAATCTATGCTGAGGTCAGCTCCTCACACCACTTAGCAACACATGAACACAACCTTTTGTCCGTGCATATGCTGCCTCACATTGACTGTTATCACACAGTCAACAATAATGGAGCCGTGAACAATCAGTGGAGGGTTTAAGCTGTTTCTGTCCCAAGCTCACATATCCTTGCTCATAAAAAGTGTCCCATTGTTTACTGGTGTCTCTGGTTCGATGCGAGTGGTCCTCCATGACTTCATTACTCCTGTTGAGGCCTGGTCCCCAGTCCAGAGGGACCCTCGCTTTGCCCCTAATGGCCTTGTTACCTCCAGCAGTCAAACCTCTGAGCTGCCTTATTTGTGTTGTGTTGTAATTCGGTCCCACTCATGAAACTGCTTCAGTTTTTCTTGTGGTCTGCAAAACATGTTGCTGTTGTCACATGAAAACATAAGAGCAAAAACATGATGAAAACAAGATGGCAACATTCTTATTTAGAGGGATTTACACTGAGGGAGGATGAGTCTGAAGCCATTTTTTAACTATCATTAGGGCACAACCCTTTAATTTTATACCTTGAAGCCCCTTAAACTTTTCATATTCAGATTTAAAAAAAATGTTTCTGGGAACAACTCACAATAAATTGTAAAACAACTTAGTTCACAGACTAAAGCAAAGCTCAAAATATTATAATGCTTATGTTTCTCAGGCTGTGATGAAAGAGTTTTCCTAACTTAATTTAGTTTTTAAAGGAGCATATCCCCATGTCTCTTACAACAGGAAATTTTAGGCATTGCATTTGTATTTACAGAGTATGGGATAATGAAGACATTTTAAAGGTTTTAGGGATTGTTTACTCGTGTTTGAGTTCAACATTTAAGGAAACCTTAAAAACAGTCGGCATAAGTTTTTCAAGCACAAAATGTAACGTTATCAGTTTCATTGATGGAGATGTGCCAGGTAAATGTGCTGAAAGTTTACATGTCTTTGTCAATTATGGAAGTTCTCTAAATGACAAAAACTGAACTGTAAAATGTCATTTCAGTTCAAGTTTACAAAAAACTTACTAAATGACATTTTACATAGTATGAGTCATGACTCATTTATAAAAATATCTAAATTCGAAACTTCCTGAGTTCCAACGTGACGAATGAGCATTTGAATACTCAAATAGACTCCTATACTCCTATTTTTTTTTACCATTCATCTCTTGTCATTGTGTTTGACCCTGTTTACATTTACATATTTAATCCTCATCTTTATCTGGATAATATCCAGACAGGGCCAAGCCACATAAAAATACAGTTGTAAATGCACCCAAGACCTTCAAATCTCAGACAAAAAAACAAATCCAATATCTCAAAACACCTCAGGAGGTTGGTCTGAGATGCATCTGACATGCATTAGAGTCTGTTTGGTTTCTGTTTTATCCTCTTCGCATTGTGCAAACTGAATGTTTCATATCAGCGCAGGTATCTGAATGCTGGAGTTAAAGCTCCCCTGTGAAACAGGCTTTATTGACGATGTTTAGGCTGAGCAGATTGCCTGTGGAAAATGTGATCGGTTGAATGGATCTCCAATAAAGCCTTTTTCACATGGGGGTTTTAATTTAAGTGTGCAGATACTTTCCTATTTTTCATCACATTGATCTTTATATGTAACAGCTGACCTACTGAGGCGTCTGTGGACGGTGTCAGTGCTCCTTTATATTTCCTTCTCTCTGTAATTACTGTACCAGATACCGGAGAAGAAATGCTCTCTGTAAGTCTATGCAGGAAGTAATTTATAACTAATATACACCTTACCAATTCAAATTTGGGCTCTGTTATTTGTCAGGACAAGCACTGTATAGCTGCTTGAGAGGGTAAAGTTTGTGTTTGTAAAGGTGTTTTCCTGCCTACGTGGTTTAGTCTGTTTGAATTGAACTTTGGCACATTTTACCCCTTGGTGTGATTTGTTTGGGCAAATAGGAACAAAGAAGCTGCACATAGGTGTGGACCGAAACAACCAGACAGGGACCTGCTAGAAGTGCACTCTGTCTGCGCATGATGTGAACCTGGTCTGAACTAGTTCTGAACCAACTACAAGGAGATCTCTTGTTCTATTCATTGATCTAGAGAGGGCTATAAGTGGTTCATGTTAAGTAAACTAAGTAAATTTGGTAACATTTCAAGCTTACCTAACACGTCTAAAACAATAGTTTAATAAACAACTCATTCAGCGTTTGAGACCAAAGAAAACAGACCACAGGTTGGAAAACTTTGTTAAAATAACAAGGACATTTAATAAAAACAGAGATTCCACATCTTAGCAATCAACCAAGTGTCAGTGTCAAAGGTCAGATCCATCACTTCTTTACAGAAGCAAAGAAAATTGTGAAACAAAACCTGAAAAATGAACTCAACAACCATGCAAACCCTCAGTTACAGTATAAAACATCAAACTGCAATTAAGGTTCTTTCACAATGGTGATGATAACATTCTGCACCCTGTTATGCTCACCACATCCCACAACTTAATATGTTAATCGTGATTTATGTGTGTGATTAAAAGACTGAGTGGCCGATTCATCTCAGAGTACAGCAGGAGTTCACTGACTGTTTCCTCTTACAACCTGAGTTTCAGACAGAGAAATTACATTACAGTACCTTTACTCAAGAGGTATTTTCCTCTTGTTTCTTTCTTTATTTCTGATTATATTACGTAAATGAAAAAATATGTATATATAAACATGACATCTTTCCCTTCTCCTTTTCTTCCGTCCTTCCTCCTGCCCTTCCTTCTTTCCTTGATTCTCTGCTTTCCCTCTTCAACTGACCTCAAAACATAACATTATTGATCACATTATATATATATATATTATATAAATATTACTGATATTATCTTTGCACGTGACCTTGTTTTTGTTGGAGATCGGAAGAGCACACGTCTGAACTC
>OMOW01112303.1:0-13427 GCA_900312555.1 Lamprogrammus exutus | reverse complement strand
TATTTCAAAGGAAACTAAAAATAGATCCAACACCAAGACAGAATAGTGGCGAAAAGACAGAGAGACAGAATGAAAAATGATGAGGCTGCAAAGGAATGATGAGGGATGGAAAGGGACGGATTCTCCTCAGGTGGAGGTTGCAGGTAGAAACGGGAGAAATGGAGGAAGGGATGCGGAGGCATAGATGGAGGAAACGACGGGGAAGAGAAGATCTGTAAGGGACGAGAGGGACGAGAGGACAGGCTGCGGCACGTACGCGCAGCTGTGAGGCAGAGGAGGACGAGGAGAGGCCGAGACGGGCTGCCTCTGCAGACATTGACGGAAAACAGATTCGCATAGAGACGTGCGGAGGTGGAAGAGGAGGGAGCGAGGGAGGAGGGCGCATGCGCTTCCGATGGCTGCCCTGCAGGTGGGGAGAGCAGAGTGATGGAGGTGAGGGAGGAAGACAGAGAGTTTACAGGGAGCAAAATGATTTCCCGCTCAGCTGTGGCGTCCATCCTTTTCATCCTGTCCCTGATTAGTTGATTTCTACATTGATGCTAAAGACAAACGTAAATGATGAGAAAGCAAACGTGAGAAAGCTTCTTCCACTTTTGATTTACTTTTGTACATCGTACTAAAGCAGCTCTGGTCGGGCAGCTTTGTCCGTCGACTTGAAGGCCAAACTAGACTTTCTGCTTTCGTCAAATGGCGCTTCGAGGAGACGCGCGGCGAGATGTTGTTACTTGTGTGTGCGGTCTTTTAAGTATAAGATGCGTACAACTTCCTGAAGAGATATCGTCCAGATTGTGGGAAGCGATGACACTGGGTGAATGAACGAATTTTGCGAACGGAGCGTCGTGGCGTTTCCTCGCGCTAATCACTGCGCGCTCAAGTTTAAGGTCAGGAGGGATTCATCAACAAGTGCGGCATGGTTCTGATCCAAAGACGCTCTCATTCAGCGAGGAAGAGTGAACGTCTGCTGGGGACCTCTCTGGGTGTTCTCTTAGAAAGAACTGATTTTTCCTGTTCCAAGGTAATATTTTATTGCTTTATTGTTAATAAAGACGCCCATAAAAGACGTCAGAAGTCTGCCTGAATATTTAAGAGCAACACAGGCAACAAGGTTAATCGGGTTGCATCTCATTTTAGGCAAACTGAACGAAGCGATGAATAAATCTGAACGATTCTTTTTGCTGAGCAGACTGAGAAAGTATTAAATCAGTGAGAAGAATCGTGAACCATCTCTTTTTGGCAGATCCTATTGTCGATAAGCTGTGTTAGAAAAGGTTTGTGCGGCCCTGATGTACTGAACGCTGTCATCTGCGTACGTGTTGTTTTGCTCAGTGTTTAATGTTTGGGAAGAGGTGAAAGTCCGAGGGGAATTGGGGCCGATCATAGATATCAGCCAGTAAGTACATAATCACTGCACACTGAGTTTGCTCGTTGTGGTTTGGGCACCTGTGGAACTTTTAAGTTATAATCACTGAGCTCAAATTAATGCAGTTTACGTCCAAAAAGACCAAAGGAACTGTATTACTTCCACAAAAATAGTACCAGCTCAGTAGTTATCAATCAAAACTCGATACATGACAAAAACGTAATTAAAAAAGCACTCAAAGGATTACTTCTACTTGAAAGTCGTCCGTCTGTGTTGCGTGCAGACTGGATGGAAGGAACGTTTCACAGCTTGTCGCATTGTTCCCTCACAAACCACATTTGGAAAATCGGCGTCTGCGCTCACGGACGACAGCGACGCAACCTGCTGTCCCCTCTGTTCGCACTCCTCCGCCGCGTCTCAGCTTCCATTGTTGTCCAATTAGGCGCGCAGAGAGCGGCGAGGACGGCGTACCCCGGGATGGGCCGCACAGGTTGCCAAGTTGCCCACAATGACCGCCGCCGTGCCAGTCGCTCCGCCTGGGATTGCCAGGGAAGGAGACTGGCGTGGGGATATGAGGGACACAAAGACTGGCACAGGTATAGAGGGACAGCAGAGCGGACGGTAACACACACTTTAAAGCTCTGCCAGCACGCATCACCAGCCAGATCCTTTACGCTCACGTGATCTATGTACGCGTGTGCAGATGTTGTGTGTGTGTGTGTGTGTTTTCAAATCTGTGTTTAGGTGCACGTGTGATTTTTGCGTGCGTGAATGCCAAAGCTCTGGTTCCCTGTTTGCTGAGCGCACGTGTGTGTCAGGCCTGATAGTAAACCTTCTCTGTAACAGGCGGAGAATGGAACAGAGTTTTTCACTGATCAGATACATTCGCCGTGTTAACAGGAAGACTAAACATTCCCATCATGCACTGCTGCTCTCGTTCAGCGTTCTTCAAAAGGAGAAAATGCTTTGTTGCAGCTGAGGTGGAGGAAAAACAAATTCATTTTACATTCGGTATTAAACTGAAAGCTCTGGTTTTCGTTTCAAAATCACAATTTGAAACGATGTTTTCATGAGGGTGAAAGTCTGTAGGAGTTTGCCGGTTTATTGATAAACAAGAAAATTGATCAGCTGCAACTAATTAACAATAAGTGAGTGAGGTGATGAAAACAGCATGAAAACGCCAGAAAAGTGCGTTCAGCGAGCACACATCTCTCTCTCTCTCTCTCTCTCTCTCTCTCTCTCTCTCTCTCTCTCAGTGCTTATGTGTATGAATAATGAACACAAATACAATGTGAAATACTCCATTATAGTTGCAGTCCCAAAGTAAAATGAAAATATACTCACGCATCAAAAGTAAAACCTAATTTAATCTATAGCAGTACGCAAATTGCACTATAGCACTTAAGTTAATGTACTTCACTTTCCTACCCTGTAGGAATATACATCGAGTGGATTTTACATCAGCCCATTAGAGGTCATTGTTTAGGTGTAAATAAGATTTGAATCTGTTTCCCTCACTCTCCACTCAGTAATAATACATTTACTCTTAGAATGATGTTCCTAGAAGTACTCTGAAGTATCATCACTACGATCGTGTGATAAACATTGATTGAAACTCGAAATATGAGAGCCAATGCGTGGCTGTGTGCATTAGGATTTGGGGGGTTATTCTTTGCTCTGGCACATATGATGCTTGGATAATAAGCGTCGGTACAGAATGTTGTGTTTCTGCCAGCTGCCATCACTTCTATTCCTGTCTCAAGGTGTCACGTTGCTCACAAGAGGTGAGATGTTGAAGCTGATGGAAAATTAAAAGCTTGCTGTTTCGCTCGTGCAGAGCAAACTGAAAGTGGCTTGAAGTCCGGGCTTTTATTTTGAAATTGTAGTACCTGTGAGGTAGTGAGGATAGTGAGATAAAGACGTGTAAGTAAAGGACAAAGTGATACGTAAAGGCACTTTGCAGATGGTGAGTGAAGACGCTGACATTTCCTCCCACTTCCATCTCCTCTTTCTTCCCTTCTCTCTCTTTCCTTTTTTCGTTTCCTACACCCTCTGTCTCTCCCGTCCTTCCTCGCTCTCTCCCTCCCTGCTGTCCTCCCCCACAGTGGGTCCCCACATCGGCAGGTACTGCGGTCTAAACTCCCCGGGTCGAGTGATCTCCAACACCGGCATCCTGTCCATGACCATCACCACCGACGGCGCCATCACCAAAGAGGGGTTCTCCGCCAACTACACCATCCGAGAGAGGAGCCTCCCCCCGGGACACACAGATGAGGGTGAGCGGCACAATAGTGTACAATAGTGCACAACACTATAGTGAATGTATGGATGGAAACATGGGAGATTTTTAAGCTGATGATGTTTGATATTTGACCTCAGTGTGGTTCCTGCACTTTTAACCTCAACCGCAGTGAGCCCCTATTTAGAACTGTGTGTGTGTGTGTGTGTGTGTGTGTGTGTGTGTGTGTGATGTTTAAGGACCCATATCAGTTGAATGTATGTATTTGTTAGAGTCAGGGGTTTGAAACACAGGCTTCTTGTCGTGAAATTCGATACTGTTTTTGATACTGGAGGAAAAAATGGAAAAACATGTAAACATAACGAATTCACGATTCAGATTTTGCAAAAATACTCAGGAAACACAAACAACAACTTCATTTTCACAGTAATGACAAATACTCCAATCGAGGTGGTCATTCTTATGTCAATAAATGCAATGTAAAATAGTACAATCTTTTGTAAAGAGATAAAAGTAGTGAAGCACATTACATATGTAGCCTGAAAATGAAATCGTTTTAATATTTCAGTATCGATACTTTTCGATACTTTTGACAACCCTGCTACCCACAGATCTGAAGCTTTTATTTCAGGGAGGTATTTCAGTCACAATGTCAGTGTTCACCTCAAGTCTCCTCGTTCTTTCTCAGCTTATTGTGACTTCTAGAAATATCACAGAGAGAGGGTAGGTGGTTCTAATCCCGGATCACATTTAAGATGCACCATTCTTTTGAAATTGGCCTGTGTGTGTGTGTGTGTGTGTGTGTTTGTGCGTATGAGAGTCTGAGAGAGAGCGAAATCTAAAGGTAAATTTGAAACACTGAGTGAAATTTAAAAACTAAATTAGGATTTACTATACTATTTTTTATATACATTAGAGCAAGTGAGGTCTGTAAGTGCCACAGCAACATCGTTTCTCCTCGCGCCAAAGACTTCACTGCCTCACACATCAGAAGCAAACGGAGTGTTTTGTGGTGTCACGAGTGACCCGATGTCAGTTGAAGGTTGCGTTGGACCAAATTTAGCAACGTCCGGTCTTGCGAGCTTCACCCAGCAGTTCGTGAACCGCCGGTCATCGCCCACCCTGGATTCTGAGCTAAGAATAGTTCAGTAACTGTAGTTCTGGTGCTGAAATGGTTCTTGGTTCCTTGGCGTGGCACGAGGGAAAGTTCCTGATTTCCTGAAAAGGTTATCGAGTTCCCGAAACGTTCCTGCAGCGCTGAAGGCACTGGGGACCCCCAGCTAAGCTCGGCGAATTGAATTAAAGCCCCTTACTAAACTAAACCACGCTGTCCTCTCCACAATGGGCACAATCGCTTCTTTCTTCTATTTTAACAGATTTCTACACCAAACTTGGCTTCTGCCCCTGTAAATATTTCAGCAAAAGCTCCCATTCTGCTTCTCTTCACCCCGGCTGACAGCTTCAGAGAAACCTAACTCACCTCCTGAGGTGAATTTATGGTCCGCTCCCCTCTGTGTCCTGACCATCATTAATGGATTCCAGCCAGGCCTTTGATCAGCCGTGCCATCACTGGGGCATCAGTTTAAGTCCCTTTTCTTTTAGATGGTGAAGTAGAGGAATAGAGGGGATTGAAGTTTGCCCCCCCTGGGCCTGCTGTGAGCGAGAAGGAAAGGTCGTGTCATGAATAGAAATCAGAACTAGCAAAGGAAAGGAGTTTGGAGCAGTGGGTGAAAAACAGACAAGTAGAACTTTTGAATGCCATTTAGTGGAGTTTTGCTCTCTGTGTCTACGCGTGCATTCATTTGGAACAAATTTGATCCGAAAATCATCACATCATAAAATATTGACGATGAGCACAAAATCATCATTCAACCTTTTTGTGATGTTGCAAGTAAATGATCTCATGACTTATTCGTGGAACTTGGAACGATGTGTGTGTGTGTCAGTCTGGCAGACCCCATGTCTCCAGACAATCCTCCCACAGTCACAAACACACACACACACACACACATGTTTTCCCCCCCCTTTTGTCGCCCTCCCTCTTCCTTCCCTGGGCCCCCCTGCTGTTACAGAGTCGACACCGTGGCCCCTGAATTACAGCCATGCTTTTTTGACTTCATCCAAATGTTGTTTTGCACGCGTTTTAGAATTTTATTAACCCGGAGGAGAGCACATGAAATTTCAGTTAAAGTTCTGTAAATAAAAGCAGCAGCGTGTGCCGATGGGGTTTCTTCGGTGCTGTGTTCTCGAACACATTCTCCGGCCATGTTCTTTCCCTGAGCCGTCTTACGTATTTTGATGTACACTGGGGTCTTGAAAGGTGACTGCGATCGCTGGAGAGTTCCTGCAAAAGTAGCAAGATAAGTTTGTGAGTGTGTGTGTGTTTGTGTGTAGTGGGCGGTGACCACACTCTGAACCTCAACGTAGAGCGAGTGTCACCAAACACACTCTAACACCAGCACCGCAGGGGGTTGTTTAGTAAGGCGATTGACTGCCCAGCAGGGAGCGGGGACGCACACTTTACAGTCAGTGTGTTTACATGCACTTTAAAACTTTGATACTACTGCGATCAAGGCATTAAATCAGCTTTTTCATCTGTCATATGTACTCATTAATGCGATTGAAATTGGCACAAATCGACGTATGCCCATTTCAAGTAACGGACCTAGATTATGGGATTGTAAATCGATTTATTCAGGCATGTAAACGTCTTCATCGGCCTCCTCCTCGTGCATTTCCTCAATGCGCAGGCTCGCCTCATCCTGCGATTACGCAACACGTCAACTTTACTCGGAGAATGTCGGCGTGCGATCCATTGTGTTCATGTTCCGCGCAAAAAAGTGAATACAGTTGTTCGGCTTTGTGTGCCAACATTTATTCAGCCTCCTTCTTTTTTGATTTAGATTTTATTTTCATTTTAAATCTTAATTTAATTGATTCTCTCTGTGGTTTTTGACTCATGTTTGGTGGACTTGTCAGGTGGTTTAAATATTATTTTGTTTTGATTTGTTGATTTTGTCTTGTCTTTGTTACTGGGCAAAAAGTGTGTGTCAGCTGTGATTACTTTCTATTTCCCACAAAGTGACTGTTGGTTTGTCAGGAACCAGCCTATTGTTATTTACAGTTTATTCTCTGCGGTGCAAAGACAGATGAAGTAACCAGCTGTGGCTTTTGTTACGTTGACTCATTGGAGTTCTCTGTGTTGGCAGACTTTGCTTGTATGGAGCCACTGGGTATGGAGTCGCAGGAAATCCCCGTGGAACGGATCAGCGCCTCGTCCCAGTACAACGGCAACTGGTCCCCTGAGCGTTCGCGGCTGAACTACCAGGAGAACGGCTGGACGCCCTCAGACGACACCGTCAGGGAGTGGATCCAGGTCAGCCATGTTTTTATCAATCTAGAACTGAGGTCTGACAAGACACACCGTCTTCTGTCCTGGCTGGTAAAGGTAGGGTGTGGGGCTCAGGACTGTCCCATTGTGCGGGACAGGAACTCATAGAGGAAGTCTCACAATGCCAGACCCCCTACGTCCTTCCTGTGGTTTGGTTGAAAGAGGAAGCGGGCAGGAAGAAGGCGTCGGCGCTACGCTAGAGCTCGTGGCACTCGCTGAGACGATCTGTTGTCTCTCTGGGGACTTCTTTTAGCTACTAGGACGCAGCTGAGAGCCCTGTGGGTATGAAGGACAGAGATTTAATTGAGGTTAATAGGTTAATATGTGGAGAGTGTCTGAAAGCCCCTTAATGTCAGTCAATATGCCTAAAATAGAATATTCAGTCTGCAACAGTGGATTTAATATTTACAGACTATGACTTCGAATAAGTGATGGAATTCGTTTTGACTTTGTGGTATGAATTATTTTGTAAAGTGGGGTGATTTGTGTTTTCTAGCTTTTATTACTTTCACTCTTGTTTGTAATAAAAACCCACCAAAATCTGACTTTTTATTCCAACAATCTATAACAATCAAACTAGATTCTAACGTATCCAGTTTACATATCTAAGCTGTTAAAACCTCACCAGCATTGAAGTAAAGATTTGAAAAAGAGTGAATATCAAATGAAATTTTCTCTTTGTATAATTCGATTTTTAAGATATTAAAAGTTTTAATCAAGCAGTTCACGGCGCTAAACTCGAATTATGAAATTAAAATAAAACAGCTGTCAAAAAACAATCTTTTAGTAACGGATAACACATTGTCATCGGGTGATTATCGGGGATTAACCCCCAACAGGGTGATGAGGACGCCTGCACCTCCGTGTCTTTTCATAAGACATAAACAGCTTCACAGAGTACATTAATCTGAAATGAATTTATCACTAATTACAAGCTTCTGTTGAGGAAAATAGTCCCATTGCTGTAACTCTGCGCTAGCCTAGCAACTGCGTTGCTACGTAAGTTAAGTTGTAAGTTAAATTTCACATTTCCATTCATTGTGAAACGCGACACAGTGAGTGAGACGTCTTTTCGGGATGCTGGTGTTGACGTCTTGTCGCTTTTCAGTTTGGAAACTTGACGCGTCTTCTTGTCAGGTAACGACAAGATGGCAGTGCTAGTTTGTAGCTCGCTGGGAATGCTAGCAAGCTGCTAGCAACTCGTGGCGCAGTGATACAAACTATCTCGGCTATGTGAAACGTTTTCAAGTTTTTGTGGGCAGTATTAAGAAAATAACTGAACGTAAAATGCTGCAATTGACCAAAGTACTGTAGTGTAAAATACTAGAAACCAGGAAAATCAAAGTAAAAAGCAAAATCCATTTCTCATAGCATATTAAAGACGTTTACTGAGCGTGTGTGTTCTTCCTCATGAAGACCCTGCTGTACATCCGCTAACTGAGCGACTCCACCGCTTTACGTACGTGTACACTGACTGACACTAAAGGAGGTGACACAACTCATTCACATCGCACAGACACATTCTGCTCGTCGGTCAGGGGATTTGCACCAGCGACCTCTCTGCCACACTCTTCCTCCTTAAACTCAAAGCCAGAGGCTACTGCTGCCCACTGCGTTGTGTGTGGACAAATGTGTGTGTGTGTTTGTGTGTGTGTGTGTGTGTGTGTGTGTGTGTTCCTCTGGTGTTGAAGTAAAGCATTGTTGGCACTCCCTCCTGTAGGAACAGCAGACCATCCCTCTGCCAGTTTGATTTATAGCCTTAGAAACCGGCGCTATTGCTTCGCCGCGACTCGGTGAGGTGTTTGAGTTATGACTGCTGGTTTTTGTGAGGGGAATTTTCCATTTTATTTGATTAAGTGTTGTGCGTGGCCAACTCTGCACTGCACGGTTTGCCCACGGCTTTTCATTCATCTTACTTGAGAAGAAAATTATGACTTAGTTAATTCATGCACGCCTGCCTCCTCCACGGCAAACACGCCTATTATTCATTTAAAGACATTTATGTTCTATTGTTATTATTTTCAGCTTTGCTATTCATAATGTTGCCGAGGTGACGTTATCCAGTATCAGTTTGGATGGCGGGACAGAGTGAGCTCATTATCTCGCTATTAGGGTAAATCTGTAATCATATTCTCCTCTGTGGTGACTCATTTCATCACCATATAGGATATTTGCGATGAACTGAAATTCCTCCATATGTGTGATCTCATTTTATAGAGGTGAGGATCAGAACTGTCCTGGTGTGCTTTAACTTTACTGACGTGCGTCGTACAGACACAAATGGCGATATCAGTGTGTGGGAAGCCAGCAGAGGGATCTAATCTTTCCTACCGCAATAGCGACTCCTACTGGTTGGTCAGGATGCCTGCACAGAGTGGGGAAGGATCTGGGGGGGCAGTGTGAGCCCCCCAAGCGCTAGTTCCCCGTGGCGAAAGTCCAACTCACAGTGCGTTTACATGGACTCAATACTCTAAAATATTTGTCCTTACTGCGATTTAAGGCAAAAATGCGATCAAGCCGCATACATAATTAATAGGATTCTGCGATTCTCTGAGTATACATGATGTGTTGCGTAATTGCAGCATGAGGCGAGTTCTTCCAATTTAGGAAATGCACGCGGAGGTGACGGCACACTCTGATAATCAATACATCGATTTACAAGAGCATAATCTCAGTCTGTGATTTGTGAAAATGTATTTATCGCCGTTAGAATGGAAGTATAATCAAAGTTTAAAGTACATGTAGACGTATGGATTGAAGTAGCACTCGGTTGTCTCTGCCCCTCCCTGGCTGAGAGTGGGGGCTATAAAGATTCCACAAACATGGTAAACATTCCAAATTAGGAAGGAAAAGGGTGAAAAATATTGTCAGTGAAGATCGTTTCTTTGTGATGCTTAATGGGCGTGAAGAAGAGAGTGCAAACTAGGTTCTGTAAATTCATTAAGTCGTTCAAGAAACACGATCAATTGCATTAGTATTGCGTGAATCAACACGATTGTGGCCAGATGTTTAAATCTGTATTGATTAGATTAGAAATACAAGTAAATAAATAAGAGTAAATACAAGTAAAAATACTAAAAACTCAATAAAAGTACAAAAAAGCAAATCTCATTCAGGAAATCAAGTGGTTTGCATTGCAGGAATCGCAGGAATTTGCATGAATTGATGGCGTCATAGTGGCCAGTTGTTGCAGCTACACCAGGGAGGTATTGAAGTAATTGACTTGTTATTGAAAACTGTGATGTAAGCCCAGGAAAGGCTTCCTTCCCCCTCTGACTTCAAGTATTTATAGACGCACGCCGTTTGTCTTTGGGATCTCTTTGACGCCACCAGGAAGAGCTCAGCGGTGTGCATCTGGAGAACACATTTCCAGGGTCTTGTGTGTGTTGTGGAAGCCGGGACAGGGAAGCCAAGAAACAAAAGATCCCCCAGAGACGATTAAAGGATCTCACAGGAATGCCACAGTGAACTTCCAAACCCCCGGATATGTCAATAACTGAGATGAACCTCAACACAGATCAGACGCCGTAACTCCTCAGACTTAAATCTGACGGCCTCTGAATTTCATTTTGGCGCGTTAATGTTGCGATGAAAGACGCGGATTCTCTTTGTGTGGCATTATGCATAGGTCGAATTTCTTCATCGGGAGAGAGAGTCTCAAACACTGATGACATGTGAGTTACGACATTCATCAGTGAGAAGTCCCCAAAACCAAATACTGTAGATCTAATTAGGGCGTAGCTCTTGTTTGGTAGAACACACTGAGGGTAAATATGAACTATTTAAGGAATGAATAAAAGAATTTTCCCCAGCTTGGAGTGATTTTGAATATCTGTAATGGATTTGAACAGTATTTGGAAGTCTCTCTGCAGATAATTAACCCTGTAAACCCTGAATTCAGACTGCGTATCAAGTCCCTGTCACTTTCTCCAGCGTTCCTCAGTGAATCTTGTTTTTATTGCAATGGGAGCGAGTAGATGTGGTCCTTTCCTCTCTGCGTGTTCCCACAGTGCAGCACTTTCTTTACAAATAAAAACAATAAAACCTCCGACGAGAATTGAGTGAGTGAGGCTTTTTTTTTTTTTAACCGACTACAATTGCCGTTGAGACAATATCCTGTTTTGGCAGGAAGTAGAGGAGCTTTTGTTAAATCCCATTAACTACACTTTGAATATGAACCTCCCCTTCCTGCATTGTTTCCTTTGTTAAACTCTGTGTGACTGTTTTTCTGGGGCATTAAGCGTTGAGTCATAGCTTCTCTCTGTCATCTGAGAGAGGAGATATAAAGGAAGAAACCTACAAAATGATGTCATGATGTAACCTTAGGCATCATTCATCTTCTGTTCGCAACTCCTGTGCAGCTGAGCAGCTGGTAATATTTCTGTGATGAGAGTTTGTTACGCGTTCAAAGTTCTGTATTTTAATATTGATGCGAAACGTGTTCAATCAAATGTAGTTTTTAACACTCTTTGTTTTCATCCAGATTTCCCCTGCGGATTCAGGACAAACTAGATGTTTTATTTTTGTGCATAAGTAGTGAGGTCATATGTCCACCAAATTTTGGTTGCAGTCGTCTAATTCATTCGTGAGATGCAGCACTTTTTGAAGAACGAGCTACGCCCACTCAACTTTGGCAGCCAATCATAGCAAAACAGTGAGGACGATCAAAAAACAAAGACAAAACTGAACCAAAAATTGTAGGAGGAGCTACAACAAATTCAAAATTGCATGAAATCCAGTTAGACGCAAATGGGCGTGGCCTGTATGGATGGATGTGGATGTTCAAAAGTTAGAGGCCATATGTGGTTAATACAGCGCCACCATCTGGCTGACCGGTACCAAAATTGAATGGATTCTTCCCTGGATCGGTGAAATCCGCCAATAACTAACAGACGGATAAGACCGACATAAAACAGGAAGTGTTGATAACAACTGGTATTAAATAGTTGTTTCCAGTCAGCATCGACGTTCTAATCTGCCAATCCACCTTTGGATACGAGTAAACACTCTCAGGACGTATTTCATCGTGTCATTTCCATTTTTGGTGATCCCACTTTAGCCTTTCTTCCCACAATCCCCTGCTCGCCTTACTGAAAAAGCAACTTTTGCTTTTGCGTCTTGTGTTGGTGTTGGGTTTTGATCTATTGAGGTGAGTCCGGGGGGAGTAATTGGCCTCGGTGCCTTTCCTATATGTTCGCCCCGTACGATTGTTCAGATGAAAACGTCAGCTCTGAAAACAAATCGTCCCCTGTGCTTTGATTCTGAGGGACTGAGAGCGAAAACAGACATTTGTTATTGATCGTTCCGATGCCTCAAACATTTGCTGCTGTCAAACTCTCTTTGTCATTGAGAATTTATCGACGTGAGAGAACGCTTAGAACAACCAAACAACAAAATGGGTCAGAAACTTTTGATCCATCACACATCAACACTTTGTTTTGTCATAGTCTCACGCTTTCCTCTAAGCACTACATTTTAATTTGCGAGTATTAATCATTTTGTGAGCGGTGCCGCTTTTTATAAATGGTGTTTACCTTTAGACTCCCAGTACAGATTCTTGGAATGCAGCTGTTGCATAGTGTGATAAACAGCGTAAAAGCATCTAATCTGAAGTCACAACAAAACTTTATACATACAGTATATATATAATGCACAGTGTCAAGGCCTATTTAGGATGTGTGAAGACTACATCCTCCTCTGGGGAATGTGGATGAGAAAGTAGCTGGGAACGTCGCCGAACAATCCCACAGAACAGCGTTTCCCAGGGGTCTCCCTGTCAATCAGCAGCCCACACAAACCCACGGCGAGCTATTTTCTTCCCTTTCCCTGAAAAAGCGACGGCGGGAGAGGCTAAATAACAGCCTCTGCTTCCTTCCCACGAATCTATCACTGCGCAAACTCCATGGAAATATAATTACACGGCGTTTCATTGCAGGCGTCCCGCGTACCGGAGCGCTGAATGTATTTTCGGTATGCGACAGATATTTTCCCATCTCAAAATAATTTAGTTTTGTTTCAGTGGGATGAAATGGAAGTCAAATTGATTGCCACCCCATGGAAATGAACTCCATTTCACGCACTGAAATGGAAAAGGATCTGATTTTAGTGAAGCGCACTTAATTTTCGATAAGTTTTAGTGTTTGCAGAGAACGTATCCGTGCGAAACGCTGATTTAAAAATACGACTGTAAGGATTTATGTTATCACTGCTGCTCCCTTTGATGATTACAATCTCTTTAATATATATATTTATTTATTTTTCAAATACTGTGAAGGGCCACGTCTCCGGGTGCTGCGTTGCCAGATAAAAACGGAATGAGTGGTTTTATCTCTTATTTAGCCCTTAGATCATAATTTCAAAAAGAAAAAATGACGAAAAGTAAACTCGTGAAATGTCACTGCAATTTCGCTAGCTTCACTGACGAATAAAAGTTTAAG
>OMOW01112300.1:0-12600 GCA_900312555.1 Lamprogrammus exutus | reverse complement strand
ACACTAATCTTTCTTCCACTAGAGGGCGCAATGGAGCTATGTATATACTGTATGTGTTAACTCCAAAACTGACTACATCTATGTAAAGGCCAGAGAAAATAGACGAATGAATGGGTGAGTGAATAAATGTGTGAGTGAGTACATTACATTACATTACATTACATTACATTACGTCATTTAGCAGACGCTTTTATCCAAAGCAACTTACAATATCACAGTAGTAGTAGGTGAATGAATGAACATGTCTTTCTTTATGCCAAACACAATAGTAAACATGGAAGCAGTATCATGTGATATGATCTTTCTTTCTTTCTTTTTGTCTTTCTTTCTTTCTTTTTTCTTTCTTTCTTTCTTTCTTTCTTTTCCCTTCTTTCTTTCTGAACATGTTTTCTTTTCCATTTCCTCTTTCCTTTATTTCCTTCCTCAAATGATAATAAATGAAAGTACAAAAAGTCCTAATAATGGAAATACAGGGTTTTCACCCAAAAACACGTTCTTCCTCTTCCTCTTCCTCTTCTTCAACCACCGCCCCCTCTCAGTAGCTTTAAACCTATGGAGTTTAAAGTCACTCATCCATTTATGCATCCATTTTCCACTGCTCACCTGGGTCAGGATCACAGAGGCAGCATTCTTCTCCATAACCACGTCCTCGAGCTCTTCCTATGGAATCCCAAGATGTTCCCAGACCAGGCCAAAGAAAGGAGGAGGCCTGGGAGTCTGAAGTCACCTTTGCAATGTTACATTTCATTGGACATCCAAAAAAGCTGCACATAAGACAGGAATTTTAAAAAAGAAAGTCACACAGAAACCCCTAACCCTAAACAAATGCTATGAATTGGATGGGGTGTGAACATTGTATTATGTAATTGAGTTGATTTGATTTTGAAAATGACAGTCCTTTCTGAACTCGACTCTTTACTGTCATTGTGTGGCTTGCTGTTATTTTGGTAGAGTCAGTCTTACTGCCAGGGTTCCTGAAACTTGCAGTCACATTACTGAGCAAAAATGAGAGTGTGATGAGTCAAAACCATAGTCTGTGTGCACAGTCTAACCATGTATCTGTTTGCCTGTAAATAGTAAAATGTCACAAAATCATGATACTTCCTTGAATCACAAGGAAGGGAAGTATTTTCAGGCTTGAAGAAGTCACTGATTACATGTAGTGCTGATGTACCTTATTGTATCTGAGCCTGTGGAATGTGTGAATTTCTCAGCAGTGACTCACTCAGGTGATGAAACGATCACGTGCTCTGCCAGGTGATTTGACTTCCAGGGCTGAAAGTGTGTGAAAGGTGCAGAGTGATTCATACAAACTGGCACTGTTATTCAAACTGTCATGTAACTCACGTAACTCTCTCCTCTCTCGTTATTTCCTTGATTTGAAACTTTGAGGAAAGTGGACTCCCAAAGTCAAATCCCCAAATTTTGGCGTAATCAAGGAAAATACTATCCTAAACAATCTAGATAACAAATCTAGAATATCAGAGGGCACAAGCTTATTCTCATGCGCTAATTTTGTATGTTTTTTTTCTATTGATATTTTAGTAACGTTAAAAAATATATATATAATGATTTAGATCAGTTGTTCTCAAACTGTGCTGTGTGCACCACTGGTGGTACTTGAAGTGCACAGAGGTGCGCTACATGAAATTTCTGCAGATAATCAAAATAGCTGAAATCCATTGAAATTCAGCTATTGTGGCAAATTATTCCCAAATGAAATGAGTTTCCTAAAGCGATAAAATATTTTTTTGTTGTTAAAAATAGTCCTAAATCACCCCTGTGTTCTTCCATTCTATGTGGGCATTAATAACCTTTTGCTCTCTAGCTGTAAACTTTTCGTGTTCAGGACAGCACACAATTTTTATTTTTTTTAATTAAAAAAAAAAAATTCTAAACCTTTTGGGGGTTACATATACAAAAGAATTCTGTGTTCTTACCAGTTTATGGATCAAATCATGAATCTGCCTCCACACAGACAGAAGGTTACACTTTTAATCTGATCATTTGGAGAAAGAGCACCTATCATCTCACTGTGTAACATGTAAAGAAACTCCATCTTTATCAGCCCCGGATGCAATGGGGAAAGCCCTAAGGTGAAAAGAATGAGGTCAGTGACACAGAAGCTCACGTCACTGGGTGGGGAAACTACAGCATATTC
The DNA here is from genome assembly GCA_900312555.1 of Lamprogrammus exutus. Classification (NCBI taxonomy): domain Eukaryota; kingdom Metazoa; phylum Chordata; class Actinopteri; order Ophidiiformes; family Ophidiidae; genus Lamprogrammus; species Lamprogrammus exutus. The sequence goes on along the minus strand of OMOW01112300.1, from coordinate 10,439 downwards.
TGTTCTCATGCAGTGGACGGACCCTGGTTACAGATTGAAGTACAGAAGTCAGAGGACTTTCACATAATATGATAACTGCGTGGCAAAATCCACAGACAGAAGTGCTGTGGCTCTGCATTTAGCTCTTTATAGCTCTGTGGAAGAGAAGGAATGCTGCTCATGCATGTATCCATGGAGATCAAATGTTTTTTCTCATCTGTTTTAAGTCTATTTCACTCAGCGTGCTCGTGTTAGAGCTTTGGCTCACTCATTACATCACCTGTGTGATGAAGTGATTACAGTAATGAGAGACAGAGGCTTGAAACACCCTCACCCCACCCCCCAGGGTGGTTTAAGGTGGATCCTGGTTGATTCTGAAGGAGAAAGTAATGAAGAAAGAAAGAAAGAAGGATGGAAGGAAGGTTGAGAAAGAAAGGATAATAGGAAGGAAGGAAGGAAGGTATTTCAAATCACTGAAATAGGAAAAGATAGGCATAAAAAAGGAGGAAAGGACACAAGAAATGAAAGAAGAAAGAAAGAAAAACAGAAGCGAGGTGAAAGTGTTCCAATCATTATTAAACTCTTTAAATAATGGAAATACTCAAGTAAAGCACAGCAAAACCCTTTCAGAGCCCCGTAGAGCTCAATAAACCATCACATTATCATTATTAACCCTGGAGGTGATAATGTAATCGCCCATTGTTCCTCTGCAGAAGTAGTCACTGTAAGACATCTGGTCATTTATTTGATTAAGTGGACAATCGTGGTGACGAAGCCAGTCGAGGTGCACACATTGTACTCGTGACGTAATCAAATCTTTTCCAGCATGTATCCTGTGTCAGCCTCTGGCTCCTTCCACTTTCACCTCATAATGTATTATGTGTATTAAAAAAAAACCTGTTAAATTTCTCATTTTTAAAACATGTTACACTTTATCATTTGGACTTCTTGTGCTGAGGATTATTCTGTATGTGTTGCAACATTATTAAGTGTTATCTTATAAACTGTAAATGCATTTGTATTTTGTTTGAGATATCATTTGCTGGAAGTTCCCTTTTTACTTGAAAGAAGAGGCAACTATCTTTATTTCATAAGTGCAAGTTGTCAAAAAAAACAAACACCAACCCACAATGCTGCTCAACATTGCACCATCATGACAAGCAGCCCTAACTGAGCCCATCAGAGGAGTGCTGCTCACCTGACTAAGCAGGGGTGTGGCAACCCAGAAGCTCTATAAATAAAAGCATGTCAAGAATTTAATTCATCACATAGACAAACCGCATTCACTGAACAGCAGAAAGAAAACCTACCTGACAGGCTCATCATGCTGACGCTCCACTGTGTCCTCTATTGCACGCTGCTTCTACTCTCCCTCTGTAGCCCAGGGGATGGTCGGCCTCACACGACCCACAAAGGCACACCTGATGTGGGCAAGAAGGACAGCCAGGTCCTACTTCTGGAGGCGGTGAAGACCGGGATCCTGAGCTCCATGGGTATGGAGAGGGAGCCCAAGCTGACTGAAAAGGCCTCAGATGAGGAGTTGAGGAAGATGTATCGGCTGTACAGGGAAAAACTGAGGGAACTGGGAGGAAATTCCAGCATGCCAATGAGGGAAACCCAGTATTCCATCATGTCAACTGTCCTCTTTCCAGCTACAGGTGAGATGATCAGGAAATTTATATCACATTTAAAGGATTGATCTTGGATTGAGACACCTCTGCAGGTGCAGTTGTACTGGACAGGTTATGAGTACTATACTGTAAATGTGTCCATATAGTTCAAGCTTTAGCTAGAGATAGGAATCACCTGACTTCATGAAAATTTGTGACGAGGTTGAACATATGTAAAATGGTTGGATATAGAACCCATAGCCACCAAGCATTCATGTCAACAAAGCAAACACATTCTTCTGAACACCCTGCAGACGCTGTTGCACTTAAAAACAAATTTTATGACTAATGTGATCAATAAGCAATCACCCAATCATAAGACAACATGATGCTAAAGAGAATTAAATATTGGTTTCAAACTACTACTGTAATTTCTTGGAAAAGTATTTTTCATTGTCTCTTGTTCCATGCTTCAGTTTCCTCACTGCAGATTGTCTTTGTTTTTTTAGTGGAGGCCGAAAATGTGCTTTGGAGGAGAGATCATTTGGGTCGACACATACAGTGGTTCCGAGCTCTTTTCAATAAGAACCCAAATATCCAGACAGAACTGACGCTAACTCGGGCTGAATTGAAGATTTCCAGGCAGATCTTAGAAAAACCCACATCAGCTCTGCCTGAGGTAAGACAAGAGATTCAAGTCAAAGTCAACGAGATGAAGCCAATGAACTCAGCATGGACACACATAGACGCTCGCGTCCATGGTAATGTCTCGAGCACTCAAGATCTAACTTTTGATATAAGCCCCGAGGTGGAGAAGTGGAGGAAGAACGATGGTGATCAGTCACTGGTTGTAGATGTGGGGGTGGTAATGGGCAAAAGAGGCGTCCTCAGAGCAAATCCAGCCTTTTCTCTGGAATTAAGCCTCATGCAGCCCAAACCAGCAAGGCGAAGAAGGCTGCCTCGCTCCAACAAGGAAGACAATTGCGATGAGCGAGGATGGTGCTGCCGTAAGTCTATGAGCGTGTCTTTTAAAGACATCGGCTGGTCAGACTGGGTGGTGGCCCCGACCGAGTACATGATGCATTTCTGTGATGGCACCTGCCCCCACAACTACAAGCCAGCCAGCATGCACACACAGGTGAAATCTCGGCTGCACCAGATGACCAGAGGAGGGACGCCTCGGCCCTGCTGCGTCCCTGAGGCCTACGAGCCCATGGTCCTTATGCATTACGACAGCAGGGGGAGACTGAAGCTGACGCCCTTCAACGACTTGATTGTCAGTAAATGTCATTGTGCCTGAGACACTTTGGTTGCCAGTTTTAACCCTTACTCTGGCGATGAAGCCACTAATTATAAAGGCATGTTACAAAACAAACAAAAAAACATGTTATTGTTGCACAAAGATGATGTTTTGTTTTGTATTGTGGAATGAACAGTTGATCTGTTCCCTTACATCTTTGAATTCATAAAATCCTTATTTATTGTTAAGCTCTATTTAAGGTCTTAAAGTTACTTTTGTGGTTTTTGTTGTTTTATGTGGTATTCTACATTAAATTTTATTTTCATCTTTTATGCCTCTGTATTGTTTTAAGAGAGGCATTGTTTTGATTTTTGCTGAATATATATAATGTATGTTGTTACTGTCTTATACATTTCAATAATTGACCACATGAATAAATGTTTTGCTTTAATTATACAAATTTGTTCCAGTTGAATATCAGCAACATGTACATTTCACAATAAACGCTTGTGCCAAATATTTTCTCTTTTTTCGTCATTTGTCCATACAAGTGTCGTCAGCTTGATTAGGCTTTGGAGTGTCTCATTAATATATCTATAGATATTTCCAAGGTTAAGGTGTGGCATAGAAATGAATATTCAAAGATATGATATCTTCTATCTCTCTGTGAAGACTTTGAACTAGACTCCTCAGGACAAAACTATGACAATTATTAACTTAACTTGACGGGAAAAAGGGGACTATTAAGAAACAAATGGCTGTCTGCTGTGTAAAATCCAAACTGTTCAGATTACATATCATGTTATGTTACCGTAAATGCATTTTCATCGGAGATTATCAAAGGTTGTGTCTGTAATATTTGTTTTTCAGTGCTGTTGAGATAAGTTATTTGAAAAAGAATAAGCAATAATCTGACATATAAGATAAGCATGATTACTGTGTTTCATCTAAGACAAGAAGAAAAATAAAGACAATGATCTTCAGAGAAGAAGATGCCAGTGTGTGGTTCACTGTTACTGTACTATGATTTGTAAATGATTTGGCCAATTGCAAAAATCCTTCCACATTTAATACTGAAAAATTCTTGATTCTTGAAAACCCCCCAACACAATTTCTTTATCTATTTTTTTTTTTTTTTAAATGAACAATATCTATATTGGAAAAAATTATTTGATCTTGATTCAAATTTTTCTAAAAAAACACAACTAAATATAATGAAAATATAAAACAACGTCTCCAAAAATAACATTACACTTGATTTTAGCAACCCCCGCCCAAACTTCACTCTAGAAAGTTCCTGTTTTTTTAAAATTCATTTTTTGTTTGTAATTTGACAACAAAAATTACTTTTCTTTTTAATCCAAAAAACTTTTCTTTCATTCTCAAAAATTTTAGTCTCAAAAATCGATATAAAAAATCAAAAATGATATACTTAATTTCTTTACAAAATATTTTTGTTGTTTTTTAAAACTCTATTTTAGAAAATTCTTTATTCAGGTACAAAAAAAGTATCTTTAAAAATGTTGGACTATTCTTTTAAATTTCTAATATATCTCAATAGAAAAAAAAATCTGAAAAATAGAAAAAAATTATTTCTGAATATTCTTGATTATATACAATCTTGATTATATAAAAGTTAAAAGAAAGGAGGATAAAAAAAATGACACAAAGTCAGAAAGTAAAATATCCAGAAAAAAACTCAGAGTAACCATTTCTTCTGAGGGATATGCTTCTGTGATCCAACACATGCCAGTCAAGAAATTACACAAGCTGATATTGTCCCATCTAATAAAGATCTTTTTTACAGTGCAGCTTTTTTGTGGCAACGAAATCTAAATTCACTTAAAAATAATCTTGCAAAAATAATTTAAGACTCCAGAGGGTTAAGCTGAACTAAAACCCTCAGCCCTTTTATTAATTGTTATTTTTATTATTTGATCAATTATTTGATATTTTAGTCATAGTTTTACTATTCTGGGAAATGACACCACTGCCCCTAATGGGAAATCTATTGTTTTTATCTCTAAATGGACAAAGGTTACTGAAATATGAGTGTATGTTGTTTTACCATTAATAAAGTCAATGTATTAAAGGGTGGGGCATATTGAGTGACACTAGAGGATTGAATAAATAGGCAGATGGATGAATGAGCAATTACTCATTCGCTGCAGACACACATGCAAACTGTAATTACACGTTTCTTATGGTAAATTTACACCTGTGCTGCCCAGGAACTGCTCATTCATTTCTTTGTCTTTGTCCATTTGTTTCTACACAACTATGGGTCCAAGCAAAGGTCTTCAATCTTCAATTCTGATAGGTACTGTGTTGCAGTACCACCCAAAGTATACAAGTGTAAAAGAATTAGGGGCAGCACAGTATTTATCAAGCCCTTCTGTGTGTAATCTAAGACAGCATGAACTCATTAACCTCTGTTATTTGGCTGTGTCCTGCTGCATAGCTGCTCACGTACTACACAGTAACCTGTAAATATATAGTATTACTGAAATGACAGGGAAATACACAAACCAACAAAGACAACAGAGGAATGTTGGTCTTTAAGTCAGCATATCTCCAGTATTATTACACATTCACTCATCCCAGAAAAATGGATGGTAAATGGACTGCACTTATATATCTCTTTTCTCCAAAGCGCTTTACAGTTTTTACAGTTAGTACCTTGCATTCACCCATTCATACACTGATGGCAGGGGCAAACCATGCAAGGAGCAAACCTGCACATCAGGAGCAGTTAGGGGTTGCTCAGGAGGAGCCTGGAATCAAGCCAGGAACCTTCCGATCCCTAGACGACTGCTCTTCCTCCAGAGCCACGCTGCCCTGACACGAAGCATAGAGCTCAATAATTCTTACTTTAGTTTTGGGTATAGTTTTACTGTGTGATCACATCACATCTCTGTAAGGAGAGGCAAGAAAAAAATCCCTCTCTTATGTCTCTCTTATGTCTTCTGTCTGATGACAACTACATTAAGTGGCTTTTTGTTTGCAATATTTTGCAATGTTTTTCTTCTTAATGCTTTTATGCATCATATATCTTTACCCAACTAATATAGGTATTTTCTAGACAACCTGGCTGACTTTATCAAAATGGATGGTGAACAGGTCAATGCTTTGCTTACATCCTCATAATTCTACAAGATTCTAGCAATGGATATGCATTTAATAATTGAAAGGTAACTGTGGATGTACTTGAATGAGCATTTTTCATTTTCTATTATTATAAATAGAAGGGTCCAAAATAAAAGAGAGATGTTACACCCACACCCCTGCTTTGATAGTAAAATTCAAATTTGAATGAAAATCACCAGAGTTACAAATGTCTTATACAGTGTATACCTGTATTTCATGGCATTTCCATAATTTATGCCTTCATTATATTCCTCTTGCTTTGTGACCTTGAAGTTTGATCGATTTGAAAAACATTGATAGCGAAGGTCTTGACCATAACCTAACCAACCTGCCAAGTTTGATCCAAATCCGGTAAAAACGGTTGAAGTTATTGCTGTGACAGACAGACAGCAATCACAATACACCTGCCTGCAGACAAAAGTGTTCAGCTTTTTGTATCTGTTTTTATAAACACACCTTAAAACATTTGCATGAATTAGAATGATGAAAACAAACCCAACAACCAGTTTGCAAAATTGGATCCAACATTACAATAACAGAAACAATACTGTTAAGAACATAATACTTCTTGTAACCATAGAAAGCAAAAGTATTCAAGCATGGTCCGTGCACCTTCCGTTCTACTCTGAAACAAAAATCAGAGCACAAAAAAGGGGGCGCATTCCATTAACAAAACACAATTTTGTGTTGTTTTTCCTTTTTGAGTATTTTTACAGTGCCAGTCAAATGTAAAAATCTAATGTTCACTAGTACAAAATGCTCAATTGGGACAATTTTCCAAAATCTCAAGCCCGGAAGTTCAATGGGGGAAATGAAACCAAAAAAATCTCACACACAAACACACATAGACACATCCAGGGATTTACACTAATTTAACACAGTCAGGCATGAAGAGGGGGTGCTCTGAAAAATGTGTTCGCTGATATTGTGTCAGGACATAAAATTTGTGTCACTTGAGTGTGAATTGCTATCAGCAGTGCTATAAGTAGGCCTCCATTTTGCATTATTTATGTTGTATGTTTAAGGGCCAGTGTGTCATCCTCACTGAGGGTAATCCTTGTGTTTCCCCTCAACAGGATATAGTTATCCATGGCTGACTATAATCAGGTTTTGTAACCACCTGCAAACAAAGAAACTTTTGCATGACTTTTTTGTGTGCTCTATTTGATCTCCTGGTCACATTTAATTCTGAGTGGGCAATAAAGGGATTTTCAAAAACAGGTTGTGAAATTCATTGTCTGGTTTTTGTTTCAGAAACAGAAATGCGAAGTTCAGTATACAATGTACCCATCCATGTTACTCAAACCTTTTCTAGTGACAGACTTTCTGTGTAAAAAAAAAAGTTAATTTCCCGGATTAATTATTTTGGGAAAACAAAAATAAACTGCTCTCACTTCCTTTCCATGTTATATGTGGACAAAAGCAGAAGCTCACAGAAATTCTTAACTGACTCCATATGTTCACATCACAAAAAGGAAACAGATGTAATCAGCAAATTCAAAAAAAAAAAATCAAATTGCAGATATAATGCATTATCTTGCACTGTATGTCCAAAACAATAATAAATGAACTGTGCCACAAACAATACAAAGAGTATTTAAAAATATATTTAACCATTTAATTTTGTCAAGACATTTGTCTAGTTTTAGGATTCCAGTTAACAGGAGTGTTATGTTGACAAATTGTTTGTCACTCCCTCACATCCCTCCTGCTGCACAACAACATACACATATAACACTACACCTTACTTCATATTCATAATAATAAATCACGAAATGTACATGTTACAAGCAATGATAATGTTTTTGTATCAAGAAGCACTAAACAGCTTTACAAATGCATATTATATACTGAAAATATTCAGATATGGATACAATTTTGTTTCATAAAGCATCTGGTACAATGTACAGGTCTTCTTCTTCTTGGTTGTCTGGCAGCATTTCGAGACTACATTCTGCATCATTGCTGTATATTGCATCATCTGGTAAATCACACTGCAAGTACAAATCCTCTTCACAGGGTGACCTAGGAAGAAATCAAATTCTCATATCGGAAAAAAAATTCCTAAAAGTGGTTATGCCACATGACAAATATAACATGAAGTGTGTTGTGTCCCACATTCTGCCCAGAGAAAAACTCCAAAATGAGTCATCAGCTGGCAGATCTGATTGATATATTTTCAATTACATGAAATAACAGCCAAGCAGACGCAGGACACAATGTGTGCACATATTGCAACATTGTGCAAAATGGGGAAATTCACTTCATGCAGTCTTTCTTCATCATTTTTCGCTCAAGTCTGTTTAGAGCAGACAGTTTTATAGATTATATCTTAGAATCAAAAATGTTTCTTTATATGCATCCTGTACTGGTGTGTACTTGATGTTAAATTAACAGTAAAACAGCTAAATGCAGCACAGCTTACCTGTCCTGATGCACCACACTTGTGTTGTGGCTGGTGGCTTGAACACTCAGGTTTTCATAGATGGGGGTCTGTCCCTCTGACTGTGTTGTAATCATACAGGCAGACTGGCGGGAATCAGTTTGTGGTGTCTGTGTGTGGTCGGCCTTATTCTGGGCATTTCCACGTCCAAGCTGCAGCCTATTCCTGAGTTTCCTGCGCTGTTTGAATATGACCAGGCCAGCTGCAACCCCGAGCAAGAGGAAGAGGAGGGTCAGGCCCACAGCCAGACCCACAGAGGAGCTGGTGGCTTTGGGCAAACATGTAGCTGTGTCGTTTACAAGGTTACAAGGGGAATTGGCACTCATCATCTGAAAGTTAAAGAATTGAATGAGTGTATGATTCCTTGGTTATTTATTTAATTTGATCAATGATGCTCTTATATTGTACACATGAATAGAATAATTAACCAGATCTAAGATTTTTGTATGATTAAAGATGATATGATGGCACTAATCCATTTGTAATAAAGTCTTGCTTACTGAAATCAATAAAGTATCTGCAACTGTTTCATTAAAAGGAGCAGAATTCATGATAAATTCCAGGAAATGCTGTAAATAACCATAGAAGCCAAGACAAACAGCTGAACATGTACTGTCAAAGGTTGTTTTGATAGGAAAAGAGTATCAATCAAAAAAAGAGATCTTACCAAACACAGCTCTAACGATCAGGGTCACGGTCTGAGTCCTGACTGAAGTCATGTACTTGCCTTTAACACCTCAGAAGTGTTAAAGTTCCCTTTTTCTGATCTTGTGAAACTTGGCAATGAAAGAGCCAAAGCGAGGGGTTTCCTGTAAAGCCTAATGCTGAAAAATGGTAACAGGGGCTGAATTTGGATTTAACCCAAGATTACTTATTCTGGGTTTGGTGAATGTAACTTTTTGCGCAATTGATTGATTCTGACAAATGAAAACCTGAGTGGATTTGGGTTAAACCGGCAATATATAGTTTCTCTCTAATCAATCACAAATTTACACAAAGGCTAGTTACTGTTTTAACATTTGTGCAATGATAATTGCCAATGATAATGAGTCAACATTAACATTTTCACAATTTTATAATTTTTACTCTTAAATATTTTTGGCTTTATTAATAGTAAAAGGTCAGAGGCAAGATCTTCACAATTATTATAATGATAATTGAAATCATTTGGAATAATTCTTTAGAATCAATGTTCTTTTCATAATTTTTCCAAATTTTCTATGACATTGTTGATTTTTCATTTTTCTAAGCGGGAGGGATAGACTTTATATATATTCTCTAGAAGTTCCTCTAATTGTCTAGAAAATCAATAAAACAATTTTTTCTCAAATTTTTCCTGTTTAAATAATTATTTCTGGAACATCTCACATGGGTTTATTTATTTATTTATTATTGTGTTGATGAAGACTAAAAATAAGTTTGCATTTGGCGGGCTTGGAAGGAATGATAAGCTTTTCACAAGCCATCACACTAAAAGGAGACCTGCAAAGACATTTTAGACTCCAGATGGTTGAGATGTGGTGTCTGATTTTGTTATGGCACTGTTGCAGAATTGCTAGTTCCAGGTCAGTATGTAGTTTGACAGGACCTATACCTCCCCCTGCTGTCAGTTTCCCTCCCCAAATGCAGAATAAACCAAACCAATGTGTTGTGTATCTTTCAACTATAGATTGATAATTAATCTGATTATCTTGGTTGTATCGATTCTTTAAAAGCCATTTCTAACTGAATGTTTTGCACCAAAAGTATATGAAAATGAAAACAGCACCATCAGTGAGTTATAGCAATAATTTCATTAGTGAGTTACAGTGTCAAAAGTGTTTTATCTATATCAAGAGTGATGTCTTAGTCTTTTGTTCTTTTATTGTGGCACTTTGAGCATTAAAACTTTGTGCTATATAAATGAACAACAACAACAATATTTATTATCATTAGTATTGTTAGTGGGTTTGTTGTAATAATAATAATAATAATAATAATAATCATAATCATAATATGTATTATGATTATTATTAATATA
>OMOW01112299.1:0-11449 GCA_900312555.1 Lamprogrammus exutus | reverse complement strand
GGGGGGCGGAAGTGTGTCAGGATGTCGGGATGGGGGGTGGGATTCTGGGAGCGCTGTGGCTCGAGGACCCGCTGGGGTGGGGAGCCTTCTGGCGTGGAGACAGCGCAGCAGCCAGGAGAACTGGAAAACAGCCAAGGGCTCAGAGTGTGGGGGGGCCCCCGCAGGCCGGAGAGATGATTAGTGGGAGCACAGGAGAGAGCATGTACACCCAGTGATGTAAAACAGTGGGACAGTCGAGAAGAAGAGAATAGTAAGATAAAGAGAGAATTGGCTGCTGTGCCCCATCCTCTGACTATGCTCACACTACCGCTGAGCCTAAACTAAACTTGGGCTAGCTAATTATTCTCCTGCAAAAGAGACTGTGTTCACATCCTGTTTATCAGCAGTTTAGTGACATTCAAAGTTCTAGTTCTAGGTTCTAGTCAGGATTCGTGCTGCAGAGTTTTGAACAAGCTGCAGTTTTTTAAGAGCAGTAGAGCTCAGGCCGGAGAAGAGAACATTTCAGTAGTCCAGTCTGGAAGTAACGAACGCATGGACGAGAGTTTCAGCATCTGCCATGCTGAGGAACGGACTAATCCTGGCTATATTGTGGAGATGAAAATATGCAACCTTAGTGATATTATTAATATGGTAGCTGAAGGTCAGGTTCTTTATTGAATGTTACGCCTTATTGTTGTGGAACGTCAGACAGGACAGTTATCAAAATTGACTAAGATGTCCTGAAGTGTCAATCTCTGCTCCTTTGAGCCTGAAATTAGCATTTCAGTTTTATCGACATTTTGGAGCAGAAAGTTCTTTGTCATCCAGCCTTCAACAGCTAGAAGGCAGGAGAGCCTTGAATTATCGTTTGAGGACATGAGTAATGGCACCATTTTTTGTGTATTATTTGACCTTTTAAAGCCTTGTGTGTTTCTGGCCATTTGCTGGGCAGCACAGAGTGCAAGCGAGGAACTAATTCATACCATAAAACCCTCCACAGCATACTCATAATTTATATGTGAAGGCTGCTGATTTTACATTCTTTAGCCTGCAGAGACAGACTAATAGAGTTATAGGAAAGCACATCAGAATTTAAGACTTACTCCACAATCCATATTGAACTTCTCTGCTGTAAACCCCGATGGTGCAGAGACAAACCTCCAATTTATATCGACAGCGGCCTCAGATCCGCAGGGAATTAACTAATACTGTGGTGATTTCAGGGGATGGTACAGTTATTGACAAGATTAGAGTTTGTCTTCGAGTGGACGATTCCACTTGACTTCATTTGACCAACATTGGAGCTCGTAATATGCCCTCTAGTAATCCTACCCGCAAATTAAGGATTTTCTCTAAATTAAATGGGGATTTTGTCTGCATGAGATAAGGTCGCTCAAGGTTGCGCCTCATTTCTTATCCCGTGTTTGTGTCTGCCGTGTAGCTTTGGGGCTAATTTTTGTTCATTACAGCAGGATATATGCATGTGCAGGTATGTCAAGAGCTGATCTAAAAGGATTTCCATATTATTTAAGTTTCTGGATTTTGATTTGGGGCAGAGTGGACACTGCAGCTCCCCCACATACTTGTAGTAACAGGCTGCTTTAGGGAAACGGACGGGACCGAATGAAATAAAAAATGACAATAACAAGGAAATTGACCTTTGCCCCTGGGATCAAATTGTGTACTGTAGCTCTTCCTTTTGTTTTTGTGAAAAAATAACAATACAAACTTCATCAGCTAAACTCTTCATATGAAAGCTGACGTCTCATTAGTTCTGTATTTTGCTCTGCTCTTCCTGTTCCAGAAATAGATAATGGTCCGTGACTGCAGGTTTCTGAGTGATCACGGTGTTAGGGTCTCTTGTTGTATCAGGTCTGGGCCAACATATGAAAATCAGCTTTCCCGACTACCTCTGCTTAATTACTTACAGCAATAGCCGGCATCCCTGACAAATGAATACGACAAAAGTAAAATCATCTGAGTACCGGGTTGAGTTGTCTGAGTCGATGACGTCATCTCTGAGTGCTGCTATCTGTTAGCTCGTAAGTCACCATGTTTTTCCTCTCCATCAATCACCGCGGTGTTATCGGCACTCTTTGAGGTCTCCCTTCAAACCGTAGACCATCTGATTGTCATCGGTGCTGCAAATGAGTAGTGCCGTTGTTTAATTTCCTGTTTTCTTGCATCGAGCCTCTGAAAAATGGGGGTTCTTTCAGAGGTGAACGCGTCATTAAATGTTGTTGTTTCTTGGGAGTAGCCCAGCCACCACTTCAGTTTTCCTCCAGAAAGTTGCCCAGACTGCCTCAAACTGTTTAATGTTTGAGAAGTGCTTTTATTCTGAAATATACGTGTGATAGAAACCTTTCCTCTATCCATTTTCAAACATGGACTTTCATCATTGGACTTGTAGTACAGTTTGAAATCCCTGTAGTATCATCACTTGCAAGTACTACCCAGCCAGTCCTAACTATTGCAGGTTATTCATCACTCATTGAGTCTAATATTCAATGTGATGGAGCACAGTAACTGAGGTGAATTATTTTGTATATTTAAAGAAAAAAAGTACTGATTCCCCGTTGGCTCGTATAGTTCCTGCAGATCTGTAGGCCTGGAAGATGAATGTGCCTTCAAACAGGATTCACAAACTCAGCAGTTATTCCCTCATAAAGTATTGCATACTCGTGTCTTTTTTTCCCCTCTAACTTCGTGTAGTACTGAAAGCTAACATCTAAATTTTGTAGCACCTTTTGTACAACAATCTGTGTGTCCTTCTGCCCTGGGCAATTTTAACTGCTAATAGTTTAAAATTGTGGCTTGAGGTTGCTGCAGTCACTCAGGGAATCTGTTTCATTCATAACTCAGAAAGACCTGGCCCATTAATTATGAATAACCAAAGGCCCCTTCCTGCCACTGAATAATATATTATGGATACCGTTAAGATTGGATTTTAATGTAGGTTTATATCAAGCGCCAACTCATCCTTTGCCCTTCTGTAGAGTTCAAGCCGTTGCCAAAGCAACTTTTTTGGATGTTAGTAGTCATTTTGTGTTTCTCAATTGGTCAAAAATGAAAATATTGGCCTCTTATACTCCTGCGCATACACGCTGAAGCAAACAGTTTGTCTACTGTGCATCAAAACAGTCAACCTTGAAGTGATGGCAGGAACAACTGGCCCCCGCTGTCCAAATATAGTCAGATTATTCATCACTTCACATTATGCCTCCTTTCAAGTCAACTGTGGGTAAGAATGAATCCTTTTCATTAGCTAAATGGTGTCCATCTGGATGAGTGACTTCTTATTCAGACATCTCAGAACATTGTCATAATGGTGCAAGAGTTCAGAATTACTTTGAGTCTGCAGTGAAAGATGATTGTACTGACTTTTTGTTCCCTGATGTTGTCTATCTGCAAGTTTCCAGAATGTTTGCATTGCAGATTGTTGTTTTGGCCTGGTGATATTTGGCTGAAAAAGAATTTAGCTGCATTTCACCCTAAACCTGTGTGCCGACCCCGTTTCCGCTCGGTCAGCTGCATTTTAGAGAGAGCATGATGTTTTTTATTGGTTCTTGCTGCTCTCTGTGGTGTGTTCCGACGTTTTGATACAGTAGGAACCGCTGTATAGCTTATGCGTTATCAGTGTGTATGGGGGGACACAAAAAGCAGCTGTCCTTTTGAAGCATGCGTCCCGGTTTGAGGGTTTGAGAAAGAAGTAGATATTCAGCTTGGGTCAGCTTCAAATCATATCGATACAACAAGTCAAATAGTCTGTAGAAACGTGCATACGGAGGGCTGAGATATGCCAATTTGGCCTGCATTTGTAGCTGTGGTTCCAGTGTCATATCAGGTAGCCAACGTAACCTAGACATTGTAGTATTTAGTGTCTTTACTGTCACAGTTAGACATTTCTATCCAATGGCTTAAACACAACCCTGTAGTATTAGTAGGCTGCTCTGTTTCTGTGCTGAGTAACATTCAACTTTCAATGTTGTCGCAGTAGATCCTTCAAAGTCCTTTTTTCATGCGTAGTTTGCGTTTTATTTTGTGTGCCCCGGTTAAATATTCAACGCGTAGGGACTTTCACATAACTTGATAAAACACAATAAAAATAAATCAGGTGGAAGGAGGACATCATAGCCTGCTGCCGTCTTAGTCTGGAGACTTTGAGCAGCCTTCGTCCAGATCTTTATGGGGGCAGAAAGGTAATGTTTCCACGTCATATCTGTACATAGAGGCTTTGTGTGTGTGGGTGTGTGTGTCTGTGTATGTACCTGCATTGATGGGGACAGTGAGGGCGAAATAAAAAGTCTTAAATATGGAAAGCAGGACATCACACACCTCATTGGTTCCATTTTATTGCCTTTGTAATGGCCTTGCTTGCAGTTTGTTTGCTTTCCACATTTCCAAGACTGTGGCCAAGGTGTGCTCTCTCTCTCTCTCTCACTCAGCAGAAAAGGGGACAGATAATTGTGCAAGGACGGTGTGACGACAAAGGGCTCACATTTCTGTTCACGGTACATATCAGCACATGACGCATCTCTTTTTATTAATTCACTCCTTTTGAGGGGACCTGTGTGTCAGTTGCTATAATGTGCTGTAATTAAAACTTTGTATCGTGGATATTTATTATAGGTAGATCTTTGTGCTGTGTCTGAAAAGGACTGTTACTGCGTGTAACAGGATGCATTAAATCAAAATCGTATCATGTGCACATTCATATTCTCATTTATGCATTCTTTCTCTCCGTGTTGTGTTCCAGGAACCAGTTGTCCAAAGCGAATTTTGACACGCCTCCAATGTCCCCAAAGACCCCCGCTTCAGCTGTCAAATGCAAAACTCTCAGAGAGAGGGGCCAGAAGTGTAACAGCTCTGTTTTGAGTCACTTTTTCCAAAAGAGGCCCAAAACGTCTCCGTCTAAAGAAACCTGGCAAGATGGCTCCGTCGCTCAGCGGGTGAAAGTAGAGACGCCACGCACCCGCCCCGCAAACAGCGCTGACCTACATTCCCCGCCTGCTCAGCCTCCTCTGGCTGTGAAAGAAGAGCCGATGGATGAGGAGGAGGAGGCGGCATGTGTCCGGGGCTCGATGGCATTCAAGCAGGAGAGCGCAGTCTTTTCATCCCCACCATCACGACAGTGCAAGACTGAGTCTCCGTCACCATCCGAAGAAGTAAAGCCCGTAATCAAAGGTGAAGCCAGCTGCTCCCATTATTGACATACAATTTATTACATAAAAAGTTACAAGTTCATCATTCAGTATTTGTAGCTTAAAGGGCTTTTAGATTGTAGTTTGTGAAAAGGACCACGCCGCTTGTATAGCATGTTTCAGCCCACTAATTATTTAATTGCATAAGATTAGCATTAATGAAAGCTATTTTCCAAAGTAAGTTCTTACATTGTTTCCTACCCTCCAGGCAGCCCTTGGCTACCATTCACTTCACTATATTACGATAATGAAGCCGCTGAGACGTCAATTTAGCTTGAAACAGGACATTAACAGCGAATGAATGCTTATTGTAAGTAATGTTAAGTATACAGGATTTATAATTAGTGGGCTAAAGTATGCAAAACCGCTGCTGTGGGCCTTCATCCAGGCATTGTTTTACTTTTACTATCGACCATTATGGTTTGCTGACAATAGATGTCTGGTTTTGGATCTGATTTTCATTTGTGTCATTAATTCAATTTAAATGTGGCACGAGCAACTGTTTGTCTCCCACATTAATGAGAAACAAAGCACTATAATAAGCTTCTAATTAATAACAGTATCTAATAATCTCTGCCCTCTGTCTCGTCTCTCTGTGTTTGTGCGTCGCAGTTGAATGCCCGGTGTGTTCTGTAGGTGTCTCCCAGCATTTTATCAATAAGCATCTGGACATGTGTCTGACCAGCGGCGAGAAGAAGGACAGTCTGAGGAGGTGCGGAATACGTCCCTTTATTAACTATCATTTCATTGGGTTGGAAGTAAATAACAATAAGCTCAATTGCTTGCATGTGATGATTGTGTTTGGCTCGACGTTTTACAGGCGTACAAGATGTTGTCAGAGTGCTATGGACCATAACGCCACCGTGATATATCATAGA
The DNA here is from genome assembly GCA_900312555.1 of Lamprogrammus exutus. Classification (NCBI taxonomy): domain Eukaryota; kingdom Metazoa; phylum Chordata; class Actinopteri; order Ophidiiformes; family Ophidiidae; genus Lamprogrammus; species Lamprogrammus exutus. Next base: position 5,391 of record OMOW01112299.1, on the reverse strand, counting down.
CAAGTTGTTCGCACTTTAATGAGCATTATTTAGATACGTATTTGAAGGAACAGGCCGACATGTTGGAAAATAAGATACTTTGCCGTCTAGAGGCAAATGTAGCACAGACAAGCTTCAAAGTCGTCCTATTTTAGTGTGGAAAATGAAAGAAATACAGTTAAAAATGGTCGATATCCTGCTGATGACAGAGTGCAGATACCTTCGTCTGTGTCAGAGGCCATTGATATCAGGAAAATTGATGTTTACTGCACCGCAGTAGTGTGAGGTTCTAATAATGATTTGTCATTATTTGTACATTCACGTAGCACACTCGATTTGTGTCGGACCCAGGCTCTACCTTTGATTTCGTAATGACGAATCGCACCGATTGAAATGAAACTGACACTTGTTTGCCCACCAATCTGCAAGAGCTTTTAGTTGCAACCAAACTTGGGTAACGTGGAGGGAAATTCATCAAACAAAGTGTTGTTGCGTTGAAAGAGGACAGGACTGTGTTGTCTTGTTTTTCCTCTCTGTTGGGAATTATTTGTTTGTACCTCCACAATCCAGAGCTGTAAAGCAGAAAGTTTAGGTTTCTGTTGATGATGCGACTTTATTCTTGTGCGTGTCCATTTTGCTTTGACACCGGAAGAAGCTGTGCAATGCAGCAGCTCATTAACGTGATGATTTTCATTGGCTTTTACCTTGGATGTATTTACAAAAAGGCATCGGTAATGGAATACAGGTGCAGTACTTAATGTAATGTTGCACTAATTTAGCGTGGCACACTGTAAAAAGCTTCTTTATTTTTGAACAACACGTTTGAACGCCTTCACTCATTATAATGGAACTATAGACAATCAGAGGTGTGATGCATTCACCTTATTGACGTAATGCATGGTAGCCTAGCGACTCCCATTCATTCTGTGTTGATGGATTAAGTGATTTTTCTCTGCTTAAGTTGGCTAACGAGACCAGCGTCTGCGTTTGTAGTTGTTGATTCCAGAGAGCAGAAATGCCCCCCAGCAGGCTTTACCTGCTAATCTCTGGTCGTTACTGGAGTTAAGCGAATGGCTCGTCTCTTCCAGCTCCCTGGGCAGCAAAAGACGTCCTATGGGGAAGTTGGTGTACAATCTGTTGTCCCTGCAGGAGCTGAAGAGGAGGCTGAAGGATTGCTATCTCTCAGTGCAGGGCTCTCGAGACCAGCTGATCAAAAGGCACCAGGAGTTTGTGCACATTTACAACGCCCAGTGCGACTCTCTCAACCCCAGAACAGGTAAGGGCCCTCGCCACACTTTGAGGACGCTATTGAATATTTCATATTTCAGTCACGGGTGAGAGATCAGCCTGAGTGTGTGTTCACTAGAGTGTATCGTACACGTGAAAGGGGTATACTGAAGAAAAATAGAATATCTGACTCATACCGTTTAGCTGTTATACGATACGAGCTCAGCACATGCACATGGAGCCTTGTGTCTGGAGGTGTTCCTTCACTTTGACCTCCTGGGCCAAAACCTTCTGTGTTGTCAACGTCAGAATTCACATTAACAGGCAATATTTTTGGAATGATTTCTCTGCTCTTTGCAACAGCTGAAGATATTGCCAAAGAGGTGGAGGCCAATGAGAAGATCAGGAACCAGCTGCAGGCCAAAGCCAAACCTGTGAGTATTAACTGCCCAATGTGACGTTTTTTTTTTAATGTCTCCTGTTACTTTTCCCCCAGAAGCATTTGAAATGTGTGAGCGAAACTGGATTCTGACCAGCTGAACAGTCTTGAAATATGTTACAGGTCATGGTCTTCTCGAAGAATCAGCCCGCGGAAGAGATCGATGCGATACACTCGAGTTACAGTAAGTGATGTTTTTGGGGACACATTCACCTTTGATTTGTTGACACTGCAGTTAGACCACTTGAGATAGTTTTGTGGGAAACATCTGTGCTGTATGATGTCAATGTCTGTTCCGTGTTTATCTACAAACACATACACATCAATTGAAAGAAATGCTCATAAAGTACAGAAACACATGCATTGTCTTGACACTGACGAAGGATTATCATTGTAGTGACTATTATCAAATTATTCATGACCGCCTTAGCATGCATTCAAAATGCAGAATGTCATTTATTTAAGGAAGAGGCCACAGAAATTGTGAATTTTATTTGCATTGTTTCATGGTTATCAACAAAGAGAGTCAGCAGAATTTGTATATTTTCATCTCTTGCAGTTTGCATTTAATACTTTGTAGTTATGCTTCTTTAAACAAAACCTCGAATCATTTCATTAAGCAAATATTAACAATTTTTATCCTTCACATTTGCTGAATTAGATTTGTCTTTAAGTGATAAACCATACATCTGTTCCCTACTACAGCACTCTGCAGCCGCGATAGTTTGACGCTGTCATGTGTTTGAACTGCTCTCTGTCTTTTACCGTCCCAATTTGTCGTCTCGTTAAACGACCCAGATGTGCGTCTGTTGGACAGTGTCCTCCTTTAACGACGTTCATTGTGGAAAATCATATCCACGCTATGTGCTGTTGATGTTTTGCCTCCGTTATGCTTTCTTTTGATGAGAAATCGAAAAATCGCAAAAACAAATAACACCCTCAATGACTACAACTCACCAACTGAACTCACCAACTGCAATTCTTTGGCCATGTACTGCCAAAAGAGAAACTGGAACGTGTTGCAGTAGCCAGAAAGATCACAGGTAAACGGCAAGAGAGCGACAAAGATTCACATACTGTTGGTCAATCAGATCAAAGACTTAGAAACAAACTCCTACTTTATTGTCCCGAGACATCAAGGACGGTGAACAGTGGTGCACAGTGGTGCACAGTGGTGCACAGTGGCAGTGGCCTGCAAAGCCTGGGGCAGGCAGGGCACTCGATCATCACAGATTCAGCCTGTCACCAATAGTTCAATAGTTGTCTTGTTGCCCAGCTTTGCTTACAGCAGAGTGAGCTGGAGGTCGTGACAGAACATTAAACTGATGAAGGGAAATCTAAGCCTTTTCAGGTATGTTTCATCGTGCAGTCCTGGTCTGTGTGTTGTTTTGTTTTTTTTCCCCCTCCTAAGGGCAGAGGTCAGACCAGGGCAGCGGTGTTTGGAAATATGCTCCGAAGTCATGTTGACATGGTAGAACAAGATGAGAAATATTTTGGAAATGACTCCGTATGGCTAACTTGAAATGAGGCTGAAAAATGGATGTGAGTCACAGGAGGTGGGTTTTATAAATAGCTGCACTGCCGCGATAACCTCTTGATTTATCAGCGCAGGATGTGGATGAGTCACTCCGCCACCATGGGAGATGTTGAATGTGCAGACTAGAAGGTGAAAGCAACACATGCACACAGAACAAAATGCTTGACATCCATGGCTCATAGCCTCTTTTTAACGTGATAACACAATATTGTTGTATCGGTACAATCTGTAACCAGACAAGATTTAGACAAGATGAATTGTCGGGCTTTTTGGTGTGGTAACGACTCCATGGATCTCAATCATTTCCAAAAATCCACTTGGGGAAGATCAGAGTTTTTTCTCAGTAGAAGGTAAAACATGAAACTGCGCTTTTGTTATAGTACACGGTTCACATTTAAAGGGGGTGCAGGGTTTTGTATTGATAGTGAAAAACCTTGAAAACCAAATCAATAAGGCATCATTATTGTAAATATCAATAAGCCATGCATAATTTAGTTCAGCACAGCAGAACCACATAGGTGTTTGCATTGTAACCAAGCAATTGCCCGTGTCTGAGCAAGCTCGAGCATTTTCTTCGCACTGGCATCAGTGTGTTGCGAGGGAGTTGAGGTGCGATCTCTGGTGGCGTCTCTCACTTTCGACCTCAAGTCTGAATGAAAAAAATCATCATGCTGAACCCATAGCAGACATTTACACAAGCAAGGATGACTTTGCAATTATGGCCCAAGGTGCAGAAGGCCTCGGAAAACTAAATTATCATCCACCCTCGGTTGTGAATACAAACTGAATTTTCAATGTCATTCTCGCATTCCGTCGCCTATCGCACAAGTCAGGTCCAGAATCTGTCAGACGCTAAATCAAATGCAAAGTTATACATTAAAGGTCTTATGTACTTGTTTAAAAAGTACACAACATAACGCCCAATATTAGTTTAAAGGTAGACTTGTGCAATATCGTACCTTTCTTTTCAATTCCTAATAGAAAAAGCTGCAGGCATCAAACAGAATGAATTATATTTTATTTATGTGTACATTCAGACCGCTGCATTCACTATTCCAACCACCTTTGCCTACATCTGTATGACTTTGAAAAGGACAGATGTATCTCCTGGAATGTATAGAAAAAGAGGGCACCATAGACCGTTTGTGATCTGGTTGAATTAAGCTTGACAACTCTATTTCGTAGACTTGTCTAGTTGCGAAATTGCAGACTGAACATTCCATTCAACTCCCCGTTGGTGACATTTAAATCCCAGACCAAATGTTAAATGCAATATTAGGCCGTACAGACTTAGCACTGATAACAATCCCTGGTCTCTTTTTTACTCTAGTCTATTTGAATTTATATACATATGTGTATAGAGTATATACCGCTTATGATTTTTTGAAGGGTCACTGCCAGTAATTAACCTGTATTGCCCCTCTGCCTGCCTTCATTAACACACAGCCCATTATGTCATTTCAGTAATATTTTGACTCTGCCCAGTAGTACATTGTTTGCGTCATAGCACATCTCTGTGGTGACTGGGTGGTATTTAGATAACCCATGAATAAAGCCTTAATTTGTCAAATCCGTGCGACCTTTTGTGGCTGGAAACTGTCATTTTCAAGTATTCATTTTACATCTGTGTAAATTGACTGCCCTGATGTATTACAGCTCCTGTCTGCATCCATTATAATACGTATATAATATATGTGGGATGGAAGATTTGATTAACAAATACCAATGCATTGTGGATTAAAGAGTGTTGGCGTCTCTTCTTTAGTTTATCCTTGTAAATGATTTACTTGAGTTAAGTGGGGGGGGGTGAAAGATATCGCCACAGAGCAGCTCCACGAACACACTTTTAATTCTGTTTACTTTTGTAAACAGGAATCATAGGAGCATTGTTGCCCCAAAAGGAACCCTAGATCACTGAGCATTGTGCGGTGCTGGCAGATGGTTTGTTGCATATTAGCAGTGGATAGGCCCAGGTTGTTGTTCTGTGCCTTTTGAAGGGTTGTAGACCATGAAAATGTGAAGATAAGCGTGGATAGTTGGGCTCTCCTCTGCTAATTTCTCAAGATCTTCAGCAGTGACATCACATACATAGAATCTATCTTTAAAAGGCTTTTGCTGATAGTCTGATAGGATCCTTATCAACCCAGGAGGGTTTGCTGCAGGTTCACTTCCTCTGTGACCTTTTGAAATTACTGGCCAACCATTATTG
>OMOW01112296.1:0-11397 GCA_900312555.1 Lamprogrammus exutus | reverse complement strand
AACTTCTACATTGGGATTAAAACATATTGTGATGCAATGATGTTATATGATTATTACATTTTCTCTGTAAATGTAAGTAAGAAAGTTGCAGGAAATGTGTTTGTGAAAAGCAAAGTTTAGTGGAATTCTGCCTCTCTGAGGACGGTGTTGTCTGGAGACGGACGCGCCGTGGTTGGAATAGCAATGGATGGACATGTGAGCCAAGCCCGTCTCGCTGTAACTCAGGGTTTAATAAAGTCTGGTTTCACAGGCCGTCTTAGTGACCTGGACAAAGAAGTTTAAAGCCAGCGGTGTGGAAGGTGCGGACGTTGTGCAGCTTCTGAACAAAGCAATCAAGAAACGAGGGGTAAGTGCGTCTCTCTGTATTTCAACCAGTTTATTAGCAACAACAGCTCGTTTCTTTTTCCCTTTTTGTGAACGTTAATCTGTGTTTTGGTTTCCAGGACTACAAGGCAGACATCATGGCTGTGGTGAACGACACGGTCGGCACCATGATGACTTGTGGCTTTGATGATCAGCGCTGTGAAGTCGGCGTCATCATAGGTAAAAAACAAAGTCAGAACGTACACGAGGAACTGCAAAATATTTATAACTACAATGGTTCTGTTATGAACACTCGAACCATCGGAAATATTTTGGAAACTTCACACAGAAAGGATCAGAGTCAGCGCGGGGGTTTGAACCTAGGACCTTCTGGCTGTGAGGCAACAAAGCTAAACACTGTGACAGAGAGCAATGACTCCAATAATAATAATAATAATAATAATAATAACTTGATAGCTAGGTTATTGACAGAATTGTTTTGTAAATTGGAGCATTTTGGAGATATTTGGCGTTCACGTACGTACAATGACAATGATCTAGTGGCGATCTAGTTTGGATGCAATTTTCCTGATACTCATTCAATTTTGCAAATCGTATCGTATCGTTTTGATAGATCGTTAAAATAAATTCCCATATCTGCCTCTGGGTTCGGAGCTTAATGGGTTCTTCCCTGGGCCACGACACACCCTTCCACCAACTTTCATCAAAATCAGCCCAGGCAAAAATAGAAATATGCAGAAAAAACAAAGTGAATTCTGCTTGCACTGTATTTGTTTGTACTACGATTAAGACGTACACGTATGGAATTAATAAGATGCTCTGAGTATATGCGACATGTTGTGTAATTACATGCCTGAATAAATCGATTTCCAATCACATAATCTAGGTCTGTAACTCAGAATAAGCATACTTGGATTTGTTTAATCACATTATGCTGAAAACATTTTTTTATAAGTATTGCTTTATTCAGAGTATAATGAAAGGTTTAATGTGTCAGTAAACTTACAGACTGAGGTTGCATTCTCCAGTTGCATTCTGACCTCCCTGGTGTGGGTTGAGAAGGAGCAGAGTGAAGAAGAGTTTTGAGAACTCAGCTCAAACACATTTATCCATAGCACCCAAAGCGCCATGAGCACTGTTTGACATCAGGGGGCGCCAGAGGGGTGGTAATCCTAACTGCGTATCATCAGTGTGATCGGCCAGCACAGGATCGACTGTCCTGTGTCTCAGGTGTCAAGTGGCTGTGAATCCTTGCAGGAACAGGAACCAACGCCTGCTACATGGAGGAACTGCGTCACATTGACCTGGTGGAAGGAGACGAGGGGCGGATGTGCATCAACACGGAGTGGGGGGCCTTCGGGGACGACGGGTCCCTGGAGGACATTCGCACAGAGTTTGACCGGGAGATCGACAGGGGCTCCCTCAACCCTGGAAAGCAGTTGTAAGATTCTTTTTAGCTTTATTTTAGTTTTGTTTAATGAAAATGGGCCCTGATATTCACCAAGATTCACCCTCCTTGTATAACCTGTGGGATTCCCTGCCCCGACTGTAGTTAAGCTTGTGCTAAATGTGCCACCTACAGTTGAAAAATAACCCAAATCAATAAAAACATTCACTGCTTCACTGCTAAAATGGTTTGGTTGCTTCAGAGACAAATGTTTACATTTACAGACCACAGATTATGGATCATATTTACTAAGAATTTGCAGCATTTGTTCTTTTTAGGTGCAAATGGTTGAAACAGCGTTTCACTTTATTTAACAATGGGTTTTACGCCTGCCAAACGACAGAAAGGCGGCTCAACTGAAAACTACAAGTGTTTGGGCATATGACCGCAAAGTACGGGAGGAGGAAATGGAGATGAATTCTTTCTTCAGTTTGACCACACAGAGAAAGAGACAGAGGAAGATCAGATTAGATCACTGACAATTCTTTAAATGGAAGCATTCGTCCGTAAATGTATTGCGTATTGATTTTCAATCTATTCGCAGCAGTGAACTAGTCAGATTCTGAGTTCAAACATGACCTAAAATCTCCCAGATTGATCTTTCATTATTCCAGGAAGTGTTGAGTTACTGACTTTTTTTGTTTGTTGCAAAATTTAACCCATATTTCCTCAGTTAAGCAGACAGTCTGTGCAAAGACACTTATGCTCTCCGCTGCTGTGTTGTGCCGTCTTTAAAGCGTGCAGCAGCTGATCCTTATTGGCTGCCCTTCATTCAAAGAGCCTGCACGACGGCTGTGCCATCTTACATCATCGCCGTTAGTAAACACCCTGCAAAATTGAAGAATTGCGGCAAAGCAAAATGTAACGTGGCAGCGATTTGCTGTGGGTTTGGTAAATAAATGAGTATGTTTTGTATTCTGAACGATTAACATCAAGTAATGTTTTTCCCCTAACAATTAATTTCAGAAAGTAACTCTTCAGTGTTTGTTGGTCATTTAAGAGAAACTGGCAGGGCAAACAAAGCAAACCGTGATCCATGACAACACTACTGATGATGTCGCTGTGTTTCGTTCTGCGAAGGTTTGAGAAGATGGCCAGTGGGATGTACGTCGGAGAGCTGGTTCGACTCATCCTGGTGAAGATGGCCAAAGAGGGCCTGCTGTTTGAGGGACGCATAACCCCCGAACTGCTGACGAAAGGAAAGATTGAAACAAAGCATGTTTCAGCCATTGAAAAGTGAGTTGCACTAAACAGACTAAGTAGACTCTGTAGCGAGCTAATGCTGCCATTGTTTACGTAGTAACGCAGAGTAAAGGCAATGGGACAGTTTTTCTCAGTGGAAGCTTGTAATCAGTAATAACTTCATTTAAAATGAATGTACTGTGTAAAATTAGTAATGTCTTTGGTAAGTAGCCATATACTAATAAATAACCTCACTTATGGTGCATCTATGACACTTTTGTTTCGAATTATGTTTGTCTAAAGACATATAAACCAATGCCTGCTTTCACTTTAGTGGGCTTGCATAATTGAAGCTATACTGCAGGCTTTAAAGCTTTGAGTGAGTTTAAGTTAGATTGTTTTCACGTTTTGACAAAGTGAGGCACACTTCCCATTTCAGGACTAAGGAAGGACTAAAGAAATGTATGGAAATCCTGATGAGGCTTGGCGTGGAGCCCTCAGATGAGGACTGTCTCGCCGTGCAGCACGTGTGCACCATTGTATCCTTCCGCTCAGCCAATCTCGTGGCCGCAACGTTGGGTGGCATCCTCGCTCGCCTAAAGGAGAACAAGGGAGTTGCACGCCTCCGCACCACTGTTGGCATCGACGGCTCTCTTTACAAGATGCACCCTCAGTGAGTAACGACTAACATGTCACCGAGCCGTGCTTAATAGGCTAAGCTATGACGCTAACTCTAGATATATGTGAACATTTCTAGCCTAAATACCAACCACGTAACGTATGTAAGGTTCGCTCAGCCACCAACATAAGCATCTTACATTTTTAGAAACTTCAACGTCAACGATCTGTAATCTCCACCGGTGTATTTTCAAGGAAGACATTCACAGTAATATCTTCTAATCAATGCACAAAAGCCTGAATTGTTTACTATATAGCCCAATGTCGCACACAAAGTCTCAAAGACCCACAGACCCACACAACAAACGGTTCCTGGCCCCACCCAAAGCTCTCCAGGAAGGAAAAACTCCTATACAAACCTCGATAATGTGGGAATAAAGGAGGAAACCTCCGGAGAGGAAATTCCAAGGAGAAATTCCCTCTCCTCCAACAGCTATAGGAGTTTGTTGGTTGGGGAAATAAACAAATTACAAAGAGACAGAAGAGAAGAAACAATACAGGAAAATAAAATAAATACAGTTGAGTCCTGATCCAGAAAGATTCAAGTCAGTATGGTCGATGTGAACCATGAAGGCAGTGAGACAGAAACCCCCCACAAAAAGCAGAAGACCTACACTGTTTTGGAAGGAATAAGAAGGAGGTTACTGTCCTAACCCAGAGGAAGTCCCTGTGAATCTGCCAGACTGATCAGAAACTGAACGAGAAATATGTGGACAGTGCAAAAGTCACATTTTTCCATCTGGGCTTAAGTGGTAAACCTGAATTATTATCAAAGTAAGAAGGCAGTACAATATGTTAAATACGACACCCCCCACCATGTTATACCGTACATAAAAGGGGGTATGTATGTTTGAAATATCTGACCATACATCTCCTATGTCCATTTCCCAAGTAGGTTTAACGTTAACTGACCTACAACGGCAAACATTTTGGACGCTGTTGCAAAGCTCTCACGTATGATTCTGAGATCTCATTGTTTACGCTCTGAACAGATACGCCCGTCGTCTCCACAAGACCGTGCGGCGCTTGGTCCCAGACTCCGACGTCCGCTTCCTGCTGTCTGAGAGCGGCAGCGCTAAAGGCGCGGCCATGGTGACGGCAGTGGCGTACCGTCTGACGGAGCAGGCACGCCAGATTCAGCAGACCCTGGAGGAGTTCCAGCTGAGCAAGACCCAGCTGTTAGAAGTGAAAAAGAGGATGAGGGTGGAGATTGAAAGAGGCCTGGGGAAGGACACACACGAGGAAGCCACCGTCAAAATGCTGCCCACCTTCGTCCGGAGTACACCAGATGGATCAGGTGACAAAAAACAGAGGGATCCGGACAGGTGGACCCATAAACACATGTGCAACACATTAAGGGTCATATTCATAAAAGTCAGCGGTAAATGTGTCGCTCCGCGCTTCGTCTCCTCCACGGTCACGTCAGCTCATTTATAAAGTCATCGTGGTTTTGATTGACGCACCAGAATCCCATTACTGTTGCGTTAATGAGGTAATGCATATTTAAGAGCATGTTTGGATGGCAACATAGACAGAGAAATGGACGCTCGCCAAAGAAAGGCTAAATTTAGAGCAGAAGAGGCTCGTAGCCTTAAGAGAGGAGGTAGTGAGGAATAATAACGCAACGTTTGGTAGAAATGCAGCAACGGCAAAACAAAGAGAAATGATGTGGGAAACAATCGCATGAATCAAGCATGGGACATGAACATGAGGGAAATGCGTGGAAAGAGGTGGTAGAGCCACATTTCATGCAAACGGAAAAAAAAGCCGGTAAAAAGGCCGGAAACTAACATTTTTGAATGATAGAAAGCGTTAGCGTGACGGTCTTTACCCTGAAAGTGACATTAAAGCTGACAGCCCTAAGACTTTGATAAAAATCGCTATTGTAATGACATGCTGCCTCTTTACGAGCCATTCTGCTTCCTCTCGTGCCAAATCAGCCAGGAAACTTAAATCCCGATGTAGAGCTCCGCATTTTAAGAGAGGAGCAACAGAGCTGCGACTGCATCTGGACGCTAGAGGGAGTCACATGTGAGATTGTTTGAGATCAGATCAAAACTTGCCGTTTCAATAAACGGACTAGTCTAACTGAGTGGGCTTGTTTGCACCTTTCCTTCATTGAATTTCCTGCTTTGAAACAAAAATGGAACAGAAACCAAAAGTCGAAGACAGAAATTTAGTGGACAAAAAAAGATTTTATGTTGTTTTTCCTGTTCAAGTGTTTTCATATAGCTGCTCAAAACACAAAAGTCCGTCGATACAAAATGCAGAGTTGGGACAATCTTCAAATATGGTTTACAAAAGCTAACCGGGGGTGCGTGCTTCGTAGGGCCGGAGTTTGCATTTCGGGGCAATCGAGTCGTCCTCGTGTCCATTTAACAGGATGTAGTTATACTTTGCCGACTATAGGCAAGGTGGAGCAACCAAAATCTTTGCTCGACTTTTATGTTTTTGGTGTTTTATTTTATTTCCTGTTCACTAAAGCAAAAGTGTAAAAAAACAGAAATTGAGAATAAAAATGTAGAAATTCGAGCCATATTTCATTTTCCCATTTTCGATTCAGAATCAGAAATCTGATGAACGGAGGGAACATGGACCCTTCTTCGTCATATTGATTGATCACTAACGCATGAGCCAAAATAAACAAAACATCTCCCAAATCTACTGTCAGACTGAAACAGGTCTTCAGTTTTGCGTGACGGTGCGTTTTAAAAACAACTTACGCGACGTTTATGGATAAGGGAGTGTGGTTGACACCTTAAATCTGCCGTTTTATGACTTCCCCCCATTTATTCTAGTGTTTCCTTTAACTTGTTTGCATCTGAACATCACCTTTATATTGATGGTGGAGTATCTGCGTTTAAGTAGGCTCACTGGTATGTTGACCTGGGGCTCATTTTGTTCGGTTCTTTCATCTTATTTTTTAATAGAAGACGCAGAGACTTCCTGGCAACCTTCCAAAACCACAACTGCTAAATGAACACACAGGGTGGGAATCATGTTCTTCAACATTAGTTTAAAAATAATCCTCAGGCAACATACCAAAGGATTGGTCTCCATCAGGAAATCAAACTGTCAGCAGGTTCATACCTTCAAAAAGGTCAAATACTCAAGTGGTTGCGTGCCAAAATGAGATTCCTACTGTTTGAGAGATAAGAACTTATCATCTACTTTCATCTTTGCAGGGCTGTTAAATCAGAATCTTCTAATTGCAGTTGTTAGTTATTAATTTAGGTGTTATTCGCTATTATAAATGTTTTACTTGAATGTTTTTACTGTCTGATTTGTTTGAACAATGTTAACTCAAGCTAACGAGACCTTTGGTTTCCCACGCAGAGAACGGAGACTTCCTCGCCTTGGACCTTGGCGGGACAAATTTCCGCGTGCTCCTGGTAAAGATTCGCAGTGGGAAGAAGCGATCAGTAGAGATGCATAATAAAATCTACGCCATTCCCATAGAAGTCATGCAGGGCACAGGAGAAGAGGTCAGTGCGGACCTTTTTAATGTCATTCTTTCTGTTTTGAATTGCGTTCCGACTTTCCTTACATCTCGATGTACCGAACATCTATTCCTGTTTATAATTTAACATCTGTCAAGCTATCGGCCCCTACACACCTTACATTAAAGTAGGATCTCTGCATATCTTTTCGTGATTCATTCCTTGATAATTATTCACCGTCACGATTTGCATTTACTCCTTGAGTTACAAAGCGTTCTTGGTATCTAGATTCTGCTCCTTTGGGATTGGATCTCAGTAGCTGGGTCGTGTTTCCTCTTTGTGCCATGGACGATCTTCCTCTGTTTTTAAAAATAACTTCATGGTCCACGTCCCAGGTGCAGGTAACCATTTACGCCGAGTCACAACTCCTATTCAAAACAACTTTAATAATGACAGCGAGCGGAGCAGAGTGGATTTCATCTCACAAACGTGTGTGAGCTGCATGGATCTCCTTAGCACATCCTCATTACACCTTGTGTTGATGTGCAATCTCCTTATCTGGATATGTTATCCGGACAACAGGATGGCATGTTAATCCAAGGTGAAAATGCTCCCTGAACGCAACGTGATCACAGTGATGTCTGATCTGCCGCACCACGTATGGATGTCCTCCGGACTCCACCCGCACGTTATTTTGAATGGGGGTCGTGACTTAAACGTAAACGTGTACCTGGAACACAAACAGCAACAGCACACGTTAATAAAAAAGGTCATTTGTTATTTGAAAAATGGATGACAATTGTCCACAGAGCAGGGAGACGGATAGGCTTTGCTAGTGTCACAGCCCGCCAACTGAGATCCAATCACAACGCAGCTAGCGTCCAGCTAACGAGGACGCATGTTGATGCAAGTATGCAGATACTGAGATGACAGAGATCAAATTGCAATGCACTTGGCGTTTTGATTGGATTACACACACCCTCACACACTTTTCCTTATCTGGATGTCGTATCTGGATACAAATTGCTTTTTGATGCAAAGTGTACATGGGGCCATAGTCATAATAAATATTTAGCAGATGAATCTATAGAAGGCATCTTTAACTACAAGAGCCAAGGGTTGTCACAATACTTAAAATTCAATCTTTGATTTGATACTGAAATTGGATACCATTTCCATCCCAGGGGTGGGGCACTATTTGGAGAAAGGACTTCTGTCTTATGTTATGTCAACATAATTCTATAACAAATTATATTCTTTTTAGATTCAGCTTTTCTTCGATAAATTTCATCAACTTTAACATTAACGGCAGCTTAATTTTCACGGTAATGACAAAAACTCTTATCGAGATCGTCCAAAAGCCTCTCAGAATGTCCCACATTCTAATGTCAACAAATGCAAATAGATCAAGTAAAATAGAGCCATCGTTTGTTACCGGAGAAGTGGTGGAAACCAAACTGTGGGAAATGAATATTGGTATCGTTTTGATTTTTCAGTATCGATACTTTGATACTTTGGTTCTTTTGACAACCCTACAAGAGCCTGGATGTCAAAGTTGTGTGATTCCATTGTCGAATGAAACCTCTTATGTCAGTTTAGCGTGACGCTTTAACATTAGCGTCGGACAGTTTCTCCCCGTGTCCACACCATTAAAGCCACATCTCTCTCCAGCTCTTCGACCACATCGTGCACTGTATCTCCGACTTCCTGGACTACATGGGAATGAAAAGCGCCCGGCTGCCCCTTGGATTCACCTTCTCCTTCCCGTGTCATCAGACCAGCCTGGATGCAGTACGTTTTTCCGATCCGACACCTGCGCTAACCTCCTCAACCTTTTGACGATTAAAAAACGTTCCGCACTTTCCAAATGCGTCAAAAAATGATCGGATTTTGCGGTGAGTTGAGTGTTGTGTGATCTGCAGGGCATCCTCGTAACTTGGACCAAAGGCTTCAGAGCCACAGACTGTGAGGGCGAGGATGTGGTGGAGCTGCTTCGGGACGCCATCAAGAGGAAAGAGGTAAACACGGACAGGAAATGCAGCATTCTAAGACGCACTAATAGCTAATTACGGCCGCATAATTAGTTAACACGCTCACGCCGTTTCCCCAACATAGAACTGGCTTTGGTGTTGCACATTTTGGAGTTGTGAATTAAAAACGTGTCATGCAAACACACGTTTTCATGCTCGCTCGGTTTTTGTGGCGAGTCGACAAAGATTTAGTTTGCAAAACGGCAATGGAAACAGATTTTGCAAATTAGTGTTTACGTGTGGCGTTTTATTTCCATCTAGTATTGTATTTCAGATGGACAATGACCTCCTAGAAGTCTCTAACACGTGGCCTATTCCAAACGTACGGCGACCATCAGTAATTTGCAGTATGATGGAGGTTTTAGAGTGCGTGTAAATGTGCTGTGTGAGGGTTCATCTCAGTCATCCAGATGTCCCCGCACACCCCTACCCCGGCCCGAGGGTGACTGAGTTCAGCACTCAACTATGTCCGGATCCCACTGTGGGCGGAACTGTCCCAGCGATGGGCGTGGAACGAATGCCGCTACCTTTCCAACACGTCTACGATGTAATAATCCAGTCCGGCAACTTCCTAGGCATTTTCAGCCAATTATGACCGGCCACCACTGTTCATCCCACTGCACGCACACTTTGATACTCGCTGTACTACGGCGCATCAATATGCTCGTTACTTACTTATTGTACTTAAAACACTCCCGTGACCAAAGTTCCCAACACTTCTAAGTCATCACTCTTGAGATTGTTTTTATTTCACCCTTTTAGATGGAGAACCCAGTAAGTACTAAGTCAGAGTGAATCACTAACGAGGTAAAGCAGTGCGGCGCCGCAGTGACGTGTGCTTATTGTTGTGACGGCATGTCATAAAACCTGGAGAAGCTACTTTCAGAGCCTTGTGGAGGCGCGAGTGTTGTGTCTGCAGTGTGGGATCTCATCTCTACTCAAAATCTTCGAGCTTTACAGGGACGTCACTGTGTGTTTCGTGTTGCGCAAAGCTTTGGAACATTGCAGTTCTTTTAGTCAGGCCAGCTGTTAAATGTGGTTCAGTCTGTGGAGGAATGTGAGTGATCTGCATTGTGCTCGGTCGCATTTGACAAGCTGCCAGGCCTGATATTAACCCCTCCATCAGCACTGCCATTTTACAAGTATTGGAAGTTAAAAATAGACATTAACATGCATTAATGGAGTGTGGAGTGATGCAAAACGATCCGTCTTTACCAGATGTCCTCATTTTAATTCAACATGGCAAACCTTAACTGAAGAAAGACTAATTCTACGTGATGCATTCATTTACTGGGTTGTAATGCGATGCATGTTTCATGGATGGTGAATGGTGAGATTTGTGTAAAATGATGACGTGTACAAGTTCTGATTGTTGTGAGGAGGGCTGGCTGCTCCAAATAGTTGTTTGTTACTTTGTTACTCAACAACACAATCACTACTTTTTTGTGGACAAAGTAGTTTCACCCACAGTGTTTCTAGAAGTATGTAGAAGTACTAAATATTGTGTAACTTAGCCTGGGTTAATGCACACACATTGTGTCCAATCAGAGGACAGCTCATGGTGGCAGGGACAGTGAAGCAGAGAGAAGACACTTTTCCTCTCTCGTGTGATTGTGGGAAACAAACTGAAGCATTTCAGTGATTATCAAACACTTTTCTATCACTCTAAACATCGTCGATCATCATTGATGTCACACCTGTCTGCCCCCAGGACAGCAACACTGACACGTGGGACACTTTTGGCTGCAATCCCCCCCCCCACATGATTCACGTGTTTGTTAGCCTATCACAGCTCGTCTTTACCGGGAGGAAGAAACGTAAACAGAGCCTGTCGGCCCTCTGGGTTGGAGGCTCCCGTTGTAACCTCCAGGCCAGTCGTGACTGTGACTTATTATTATTAGTTATCAATCTAACTGACGAATATTAGAAGACCAGCAAAGACTCAGATCCTATAAGCAGTGCTTGGGCCGGCTCTAGCTGTGGTTGTTTGTCTTCTCCCTTGACCTGAGTTCCTCGTGTTGTTTTGTGTGCAGGAGTTTGAGCTGGATGTGGTTGCCATAGTGAACGACACAGTGGGGACAATGATGACGTGTGCATATGAAGAACCCACCTGTGAGGTGGGGCTGATTGCAGGTTAGTTTAACATCCACTATCACAGTGTCAAGTAAGTGTGAAGTCTGGGCACTCAAGTCCCAGGTCAGGACAGACAAGTCACACTTTAATGCTATATAGTGCAGGGTGGATTTACACAAATTGTGGATGATTTTAAAAATTTGTTATTTTCCAGATAAACTAT
>OMOW01112293.1:0-16897 GCA_900312555.1 Lamprogrammus exutus | reverse complement strand
TAGATCAACATGCTGTATATTTAGAAACACACACAAAATGAGGCTATTAAAGTTGTTTTTAATGTAATGATGATTTTTTAAATGTGCACTGGGTTACACACGCTGTAGTTTGCACTATCAGGTGGCAGACACCAGTCGCCTTCCTGCTGCTGAAGTGTATTAATATGCTTTCTGTTAGCAGTGTGGGATTTGAGCTTTTTGCTGCCGTTGCATCCACAGAATATCAGTGTCTGGTCCAAACCACCTTCTGTAACTTGGCAATTGCTTAAATGCTGCCTGGAACAATGAGTCTTGTCACAGAGAAACATATTAATCCTTTTTTAAGTCTTATCAGAGAATTTACTTTCACACTTCCATATTACTGTTGAGTAATCATTTCATTACTTGTACGCAAGTTTATTCTGTTATTACAAACAGGTTAATTAGAATGACTGTAGCCACACATACAGTATGATGGGCTATGCACAATAAAAAAATACACATATTAGAAAAATTATCTAGTGCTCTGCCCAACTGTAGATATTTACAATCTGTTATATAATATTTTATATTTTATGGCTGGTCACACCGTCAGTTAGCATGGGATGTGACTGTGTGGGTACAGTGGCTCCCTAGCAACACTTTGTTTGTTGCCTCGGGGAGTCTGGGGGCAACAGTTCCCCCCAATCACTATCACATCACCAGTGGTTAATCACTCCCTTGCTCCTTTCTTTGCCTTTAATTCTTCTCTCTTTCTCACCTTTTGTTTCATGCCTTTTTTTGTAAAGCTGTGACACAAATCTGGCAGTTGGTTTGACACACAAACACACCCACCACACTCACAAAGAGCACACAACAATTGTGTCCCCACACACACACCGTCTCTGCTGTGCAGATAGTTTAGATATTTGTTTGTGTCTCGTTCCCCTTTTTCTATTTTGTTTTTCCACATTATATTTGAGTGTTATGTGCATGCAGTGATTTGTGTGGTAATTTAATTTAATTTTAGCCCACTTCATTTGAGCAGTTGAAATCATTAGGGTGTTTGTTTTGGACAGAAATAGCTCAGGATATGAAGATAAAGAACAGTAATGTTAAGGGCTGTGAACATAAATGGGAAAACAGGCACATCAAATGGCAAAACACACATACGCACACACTCATATATGTACAGTACACATACTCATGCAGGCAGGAGTAGATCTACATACATGAGTGCACACACACACAAAGGCAAACGCATTGTATTTTCAGTGTTTTGAAGAAACGTCTGGTTGTGCTTCCAAATTTTCCCCATGCGCATCACTGTGCTGCCAGTAATAAAGGCCACTGTTATGTGACGAGCATACCTCTATTCATAGGGCGTATCATTTCTCATTTGTGTGTGTGTGTCTGTGTGTCTCTCAGTGTTGATGTTTGCAGGAGCCTCTCCTCTCTCCCTCACACTGCACATTTGATAGTTGAAAGCTTCCTGTTGTTTCTGAGTAGTTAGCGTCAGAGGAATACAGACAGTTAATAAAGGTGAATAAAGCTGATGTGACAAATGGTTTTTAATGATAATGAGTAATGTACAGTGATAACAAGTAGTGGTATTTATGAGTATGTCTACATTAAATTAACAGCTCTTGATAGATGAAGAATTTATAGTGCACACCATTGTCAATGCTCCACTGCAATTTGTTCTAATTGTGCAACTGCATTCAAGATCAGCACTAACAGAGCCTACAAGAATCAACTACTGGCAACCAATTGCAGGGAAATGGTGTGAAGAAAAATGAGCATTTTTCACCTCCATTGTATGTTATGTATCAAACTTTGGTGATGATTAGATGATATTTGTAGAGAGAGTGAAAAACAGTCAGACTGATGGAAAATCTATGAAAGAGAAATAGATAAATAGATTGTAAAACTGAGGCAGACAAACAAAGCATTCAGAATTGGGCAAGGGTTGAGGGCTCTGTGCAGTAAAATGTTTAACTTAGCCTTGAAAAAGTCCCACAACTTAAAACTGACTGAGAGATCAAATGAAAAATGTAAAGTAAAGTGGTTAAAATACTTTCATATATCCTTGAGAAACTTGCATCCTTCTGACTGCTCCATCCATAATAGTCCTCAAAGGTGCATAATGTAGGTTACTCACAAACACAGTACATTTGGTCTGAAAGGTAGAGCACTGAAACACAATTTAGCCCACAGAAAATTAATACAGAGGGGAAAAAACTGTGAAACCGTGTTGGTCTTCACTGATCTGTATCTGTAGTAAACATTACACAGAAAACACCAGAACAATAACAAGGTGTTGCCCTGTGACTGCAAGCCCATGAAATGAGCTGCATCAATCTTTTATATTTGTCACACTGATTAGAGGACTCACTTTTAAATGGAGAAGCTCGGGAGCGAGCGAGGCTTGTAAGTAGCCAAAGGCTGGCTTTTCCCAGAGAGCGCAATTGTTTTGGATACGCTTGACGGATTCAGTAAGATGGTGCCGGTCAATACAATGATGGTGAGAAAAATCTAACGAATCAAATAAAACCTGTGTTGTTTTGTTTGTCAATGTCAATGTTATCCATGTGTATAGGTGTGCAGCAACCCTGAATTATCTCTCCTTGTCGATTGGTACTGGATGAGTATCAGTGCTCATCTTTCTCTGTCCCCTGTATTCTATTTCAGCTGACTCATGTCTGATTCCCCTGCTAGTGAAATATGTCAAATAAGGGGATGTCAAACAAACTCTAATCCCTTGAGACTTAATTTCATTTATACCAGCACGTGTTAATAATCTAACTTTGCAGAAGAATACAAGGGCAGATTACATTAAGCATAACTTTCAAAGATATGCACTACAACTCACAAACACCATGATCATCACAGAACAGCGGGTGCACTGGTCACCCATTGATTATTAATGTCTGCATTAGGGAGGAAAGACATAAATAAACTGTCAAAGAACTCTGCATGTGATCGAATGTATTCTTAAATTATCCCAGGTTTGAATTAAATATACACGAGGCCTCTGGCGTGTTAACACAATGAAAAGAATGAGCTGCCGTGATATGTATGCCAGCATGTAGTATACAGATGAAGTAAATGTGTCATATACGCTTAGTGCTTTCCCGTGTTGCCTCTCTTTCTCATTCTCTCACCACTCTGTCTCCAGGTGCCAGATCAAGCTGCAGGCAACAGCTTAAACAGAGAAGTGGAGCTGTGCTTCTAAAGGAAAAGTGATGTTCCACACGGCTGCATAACGCAGACAAATATAGGATATCTATTGATACAAGAGCACAGTTTGGGGGAAAACCCAGAATATATGAAGTGCAGTTAGAGAGAAACTGGGAAAAGGGAGTGAGAGACATTTATTCACGACCTGATTCAGCAACGCATGCAGCAAAAAGCAGCTTACAGTAAGACAAAAACAATTTCTGTGTTCACAGTGTGGGAATGTGGCACAGGTGTACTGAAGAACACATTACCATACACATTTAGTCTGTCATTGTGCATTTGCTAAGTGCCTGCTGGTCATTTTACATTCAGTTTGAAGAAAAGAACAGTTGGCATTGGACAGTCATACAAAGGCAGCTGATTGCAGCAAAGATGTGTTTCTGTATGGCAAACCATCGGCCTGGTTCATCACTGATTGCAGCCCATTCCTGGTTTTCTGCTGTGTGTGTGTGTATGTGTGTGTGTTGGTGTATGTGTGGTATAGAACAAGATCATTCAATTAAAACATATGAACATAAATTACGTAAATAATTATATTCAGTGTAGGAAATTACAATCGGGAATACTAAATACTATGTCGTAATTTGCACAAAGTACTATGGTATTAGGTACTGAGGACTAAAAAGTACTACAACCAGGTAAAATGAGGGTACCTATGTGCATAGTATTAAAATGTCGTAAGCACTTGCAGTAGCTGTGGTTTTGAATAACCCCAGACACTGAGGATGAAGAGGACCCACCTCTAGACAAGAGGGAGGGTGAGGATGATGAGGAGAGCAGCTCACAGTGTTTGAGAATGAATGACAAGTTCACTGACAGCACCTCACTCATAGTGAAAGTGGGGATGAAGAGGATCAACGGGAGGAGGGTATGTGAGGAAGATGAGGACAATGGGCCTTATTCATAGTTGAGATACGTTCGCGTAAGTCAATTTTTAGTTACACCCGGTCCTCTCCAAATGGGAGCTTTAGTAACTCCTGTGCCACGGTCTGATATGCGCCAGGAAACACTTTGTATCTTATTGTATTTGTGCCGCCCAGAAATGGCAGTAACTTTCCCTGCGGATCTTATGACTTAAGCAGCCCCACTTAAGTCCCTGACAGTGCCTCTAACATTGATAAAATGGACACACTGCCTGGAGAATCCAGTAAGAGGGCACCGGGGGAGGACGAGGATGATGATGAGAGGAGTCATTGACAACACCTCTGATTGTGACAAATGGTTCAGACTTCCCATGAGCAAACAGAACCAGGAGCCAATGAATTCTTAACAGCTTGCCGTCCTCCACTAATGGGCCATTGTCAAGAAACACATCACCATAATGGAAAATAATTTGATTTCTACCAACACGCTACCAGAAAGAGTGTTGATGTAGTATGTGTATGTGTCTTTGCATGTTTTTGGGTCTCATTATAAGAAGGTGAATGGACCTATGATTGTGTGTGTTTTAGTTTGTGTACAGACCTCCATGCTTACATGTCTGTATCTGTATGTTTGCTTGCATGTGTGCTCTAATGTAGTTGTGGGGTGTGATGGGATGACCTGAAGGCGTGGCACTGTAACAGTAATCATCATACAGGGACATAATCATGTCAGCTGCCCTTTCCGCATGCACGCCTCGCATAGTGGGAGGACTACATTTGCCGCTCTATTCTGTGAGGGAGAAATGAGAGATGAAGGCGGCTGTCAAGTCATTTATCATTTTAATAAGGCAGAGGGCGTTTGGGGCCCCAGAATTTGTGTCTCTGCTGTCTCCAGCAGCCAACTTTATTTTGAGACAGTAATTGACATTTCATTGCTCTAAGCACTTTGGGGGGGAAAAATCATGGTCTTGTAAAAAACATTTTCTCAACTGAATACTGTCTGTTAAAAAAGCTTAAGTTATGTTTTTATAAAAAGATAAAATATATTTCTAACACTTATTAAAAGCTTCATTAAGATACAGCATATTTTTTGTATTAAATGACTAATATGAAAGGGTTGTCAGTAGTTGTGAACACCCACCTCTGCAGCTCTCTGCTGTTGTAGCCGAAGGCAGCTCATTTCTTTGCTACTTTGTCTGTATTTAGACTGTTGTTGCTCCCCCCCCCCCATATATACTGTAACGGTGGGTAGCCATTTTCTGCAAACCGTCTCAGATAAGATGACAGTAAAGACAGCCTGCAGTAAAAAAGGTTCCTGGTCAAGAGTATTAACATTGAATATACAATTAGAAGTATGGTATGTTGAAGGTTACTGCTCATTGTCTCTGTGATGTGTACCGTCTGATAGCAGCGTGGAAAGTTTTGACCTGGCGTCACTGCACATCAATAGCACCAGATTTCCATTAAGTTAATGTCAAGTCGACAAATCAGGGGAAAAGAATATGACCTTCTGAATGAACAGGCTTTCAAACTAAATGTTGCAGTTTAAAGGTAAATACAGATTCAAAAATTGTATGCCCTATTATTTCATGTATTTCTGTAGATATCTGAGATAAAACGTAAAGACAGACCGACGTGTGGTGTATGCGTCCCATCAAGTAAAGAGCCTGTGTACTTGGTGGTTTGGTCATTTCATTTATTCAGCAGAATGGGCCAACAAACAACTACAAACTTCCTCATATTAAAGCACGATAAAGCTTTTGCAGTAATCTGTGCAACAGCCCCCTCCAAATTAGAGAGCTAAGGGATCTGAAGTTTCTAAGTCAAAGCTTTAAATTAAACTTTTGTTTCGTTCATATGTGGGTACGTGTGTGCTTGGGGGGGCCTGTGTAATAGCTCCTGTGGTGTGTGACAATCTGTCTGGTTATGCTCCGCTGCACTGGTAGAGCTGTGCTACTTTGGTGGAATCCTCAACTGAATGGTAGCTAACAATTCCATCACCTAGCACCAACACCTAGCTTACAATGGGCTACACTGCTGCAGAGCAAACCAGAGGAGTGCAACACTGTCAGTGTTATGAAATACTTGCAGGGGCTTGGGGAATAGAGTGAACAACAAAGCATGCTGTACATTCAAAGGACCCAGGTGAAAAATGCAGTTCTTTTGCAGGAGTTTTGTCTTTTTGTAGAATGAATCATTGTGAATCTCGTGTGACTGTTGTGGATGGTTTGAAGCAAATCCCAAGCATGCACTGGGTAGAAAGCAGCGAAGGACAGCCAAGGGTCAGTTGTGAATGTATTACAGAGTTAACACAATCACACTTGCGAGAGATTTAGTGCTTCTGATCCTACTAATCTGGATCATTGTACTATCAGAGGTAGCACCTGGGCGTAATTGTTGGAAAGACAAAATGAGAGTATATGCTTTCTCTGTTCTCTCTCGCCCTCTCTCTCTCTCTTTCTCTCTCTCCACCATATGTTTACTACAGATCCTGGTACACCTTTATAAAGAAAAAGATGAATGATAAGTTTTTAAGTTTTAGTTTTTCTGAAGAAGAAAAACTCTAGAGCTTCATAAAAATGTTTACTTTCTCATACATATACAAATGTTCATGTTAGCAGTTACAGGATCAGTTTGTGTAACTGTTCTGATCTGCTGACAGTGATGTATAAAAATAGAAAATAACAGCTTCCTATCTTAATGAAATAGAATGTAGGGTCTTTGCATGATATGCATCACCAATCTGCTCTGGATAAATCCTCCTTTTGCCCTCATCCAGATCTGAATCCAACACGTGGGAACATTCTTCCTGATCCATTTGGCAGCAAGGCGGCCAGTTTGAGCACTTAAGTTTGGGTAAAGCCCAGTCAAACCAGCAGCTTTGAGTTTTCCCACTTACCAGAAAATTTCCATTCTGGTAAGGTCAGAACTGATAAAGAGACTCGAAGAATACTCATATGCTGCACCACCAGCATCATAATGTAAGACAGCATCTACAATCCTAGCAGTCTGTATTGCTTCACTTAG
Source organism: Lamprogrammus exutus (assembly GCA_900312555.1). NCBI lineage: Eukaryota > Metazoa > Chordata > Actinopteri > Ophidiiformes > Ophidiidae > Lamprogrammus > Lamprogrammus exutus. The sequence goes on along the minus strand of OMOW01112293.1, from coordinate 9,809 downwards.
AAGAGCATTTGCTCCTACTCGTGATCCAAATACAGTACAGAAGCCAAAGCCCATCTGTCTTTAGGACTTTCTGAATCAGACGGCGTGAAAGTCTATCTGTCCCAGTGAGTTCACCACAAGGGTGAAAATAGTGCAGGGCCCTTATGTCTATGTACCTCATCTGTGACAGAAATGTCAATGGATTTACAGAAAGGATCTCCTTCCATACATTTTCCAGTGTATCATATCCTAAGCCCCCTAAGGCCTGTAGAACACTGGAAGAAGGAGCAAATGTGCTGCATTTTGTGAAACACAATATACTGTAACACACTTAATTCCAGTGATGCCACACTGTGAAGCAGCCCTGAGGCCTCTGTGAATATGCAATATGGAGACACAGAAAACTATAAATGTGGTATGATAGTCATAGGAGTTTTCACAGCTGACAGAAGGGTCTGCTTACGCTCTCAGCTGCGTCTACAGCTTTAGAAAAGCACGACTATTTCAGAAAGCATAGAGACAATACAGGCTTTGCAAGATTCAGCTAGTACTAGATTTTGTTTGTGTGATATAGATGGCTGCTGGTGGCAAAGCCCATCATAACATATTGCAACCACAGGCATTTCGGTTTGGTTGATTCGGAAACAGTGTAATCTGATCATTTTGCACATGCCCTTTCCGAGTAGTCAGCTAATCAGCTAATTGTATTTACATATTACAGTGTCGTACATATAATCTCACTTGCTCTGACTTGACTGATTGTGTTTGATCAGTTATAACAGTCTCATTCTGCACCACACTTGAAACTCGTGTTAAAGCAGCCTGTAGAAGAATGCGTTCAATTGACAAGGAAGTCACATATTTCCAATACGTTTCCACGTTTGCTTGAGCCTTCAGTGTCATGGTGTCCTCAAAAGCAATGCTTTCCTAAGAAAAGGACAGTCTCAGTTATGACAACACATATGTTCTATTTACCACTTTCTTTAGGGAAACTTACTCTTCCCCATGCCCTGTTTGTGCAGAAAATATTCTGTGTTTAAGTTTTTCTGAACCTTTTTCAATAACTCCCCTCACTGACAGTTAAAGCTGGACATTTTGTGTTGCACGTGACTTGTCTACCCTAGAAACAGAATGCAGCATGTACCTGCTGACTATACTCAAGCTGTGAAAACATTTTGAACTAAATAGTGGAAGCGTGACTCTGCTCATAGACCACAGTTTTAGTATTTAGTCGTAGTTTAGTTCAGTGAGCATTGCTGTGCAGGACTGCTATTCATAGCTCCCAAGAAGGGTGTTATGGCCTAGTGGTTTCTGTCTATATGGCAAAACAATCAACCATCCACTCATCTGCACTTATCCAGGACCTGATTGTGGAGACAAAAGGCTGATCAAAGTAATCCAGTTGTCCCTCTCCCTGTCCTTCAGCTCTGTGTGGGGGATCCCAAGACATTCCTACACCAGATGGGATATGCATGTAATCCCCTCCGAATATTCATCCCCATGGTCTGCTCCCAGTTGGACCTGGACAGCACCCAGGAGGCGTTCTGATTACGCACCCAAACCACATTAGCTGGCTCCTTTCAACGTGAAGGAGCTGCGTTTTTGCTCTGCTCCGTCCTGATAGCCGAACTCAGCACCCATGCAAACAATCACAAACGATCAATGTAGCATCACGAGTCACACCAGTAATTACTGTTAGCCATATGAAAACAACCCTCATTTAAAGCCAGTTTATGCACTTTTGGGAATCTGACCCTGATTCTTCTCATTCCTGTGAGCCTTATTTTACAATGAAACACAATCTATTTTTGGACCTTTTAGAATTTAAAAAGGGCAGCGGATGCACACATGAATGAGAATGAAATTCCTGTAACCTGACTTTCCCCGATGGCTTGCTGAAGACAGGCACTACGTTTACATGCACTTTAAGAATTAGATTACGCTGCGATTAAGGCAATAAATCATTTCTTCAAATGTCACGTGTACTGCAAACACTTTAATGTGGTTGAACTTGGCACAAATCGAAATATGCTAACTGTAACTGACCTAGATTATGTAATTTATCGATTTATTAAGGCATGTAAACGTCTTAATCAGAGTGTGCCACCTCTTTTTGCTTTAATCACAGTAAGGACAAAAACCAGTGTGAGGCATTGCTTTAGATTAGAAACAAAACATCAGTGATAACATTGGAATTACAGTTTTTATGTGATTTTTACAGTGACTTACAGTGATTACTTGCAGGGATGCAATAATTCATGGTTTCAAATCCAGGACTGGCTGAGACAACTGGACGGGGATTTGGAATGAGTAGCATTCGCCCAGCCCTGATGATTGTTATCTGGGTGCATTTGAGCAAAGCACTGTAATTCACTGCTGTTCGAGTGAAACCGCTTCATGGCTGACAGCACAAGACTGGTTGGACTGTGTTTCAGGTGTGAATGTGTGTCTCTGTATGAATGTAAAAAAGTATGTTTCTCGTGTTGTCTACTTTACCTGGACAACTATAGAGAGTGCAACAGAAAGAAATATGTGGTGAAACTGTGGCCCACTTATTTGAAACAAAAGTAACATGAATACATTATATCATTGTATTATGATGACATATGTTATTTGTATGCATTACTATTTGTTATTTTATCATTCATTTCTACTATATATTAGGAGAAATTAGTTTTAAGAATGGAGGGTGGCTGATGTTGCGTCCTAGTTTTCTTTACTTTGATTCATCTAAGAATCACTGACACACTGAGTTGAAATTAACTCTACAGAGCCTACCCCGAATGGGAGTTTGTATTATGTTAATGTATCTCAGGATCTCATCGTGCTGCTGATAATTAAATCTTCCTTCATCTGATTCATTGTGTAGCCCATGAGCATGCAGACAACCATATCAGTAATCCTTCAAGAAGCATTTTGACACACAAACCCTGTTTGTTTTGTCATCAAAGGAGACGAGCTGTCGCTGCTTGTTTGTGCCAGTGTTGACACGCAGAGAATGATGGGTAATGATGTTTTGTCTCTGTGTTTGAACTGTGTTCAGCAAAGCTTGCTACTGTGGCTCGCTGTGTTGCAGCCCTCTCATCAGCCAACTCTGCATGCATAATACAAAGCAATCACTGATGTCAAATCTGCCAAATGGGACAGATCGGAGAAATGAGAAAGTGAGAGGGAGGGGAGAGGGCAGCCGTGTGTGATTGTAAACACATGCAAGACAGAAAAATAGGAAGAGGAATTGATCGAGAGTGTGAGAGAGAGAGAGCATGAGCGTTCTCTGTGTAGATGTGTGTATCACCAGCATTGCCTCTGCAGTTTATGCCAAGCTGTCACCTCAGGTTTATGTCTGCGATGTTGTGTTGTGACAAACATGGACATGCCTGTGCAACATCACCGCTGGCTTGTCTCTGGACCTCATCATCATTATCATCACACACACAGACATACATTTTCTGTGTCTTACATGTATCCATCCAGAAAATGGTGATAATGAGATCAAACAAGCCTCCCAAGCTGGCACCGTTGGTCGTAAATGAGCACACATAGCGATTCACAACTTGTTAATCAAAACTATTTTATTAGAATCAATTATATTAAAGTAGCCGGCTGGACTTAAAAGAGTAGCCGGCTGTTTGACAGGCTATGGAATGCTCTGGTTCAACTGTGTAGCTGTTTGGACTGATTACATGACAAACTAAGTGCCCTCAAAGGCTAAATCTGACATCATGTGAGAGCACTTCAATTATGTTGTTTCTGGCAGGTAGTTTCGGCAAATAAAAACTAGGCTTTTTCACAAGACTTAAACAAAAACCCCAAAACATTTTCATTTCATTTTATAACAGAGACAAGTACTAGAATTCGTAATATTTGTCATTTTCTTATGTGGTGTAGTTGGACAAAATGTGCTCATTCTATTGCTTAATCCACTGGCTGGTAGAAACTATTATCCTCGTCTTTCTGCAAGCCTCACACAACACCAGTTAACAAACAGAGACACTAGACTCATTATAGTTGCTCCCAATCATTTCATCCGTGGTTTTACAGGAAATCTAATTAGTGGAATGTGGGAAGGGAAGGAGCACCTGGAGACTTGGGAGACAGAAACATAAAATAGTGTCAGTGACAAGTTTTTAAAGATAGAAATTCTGATATGATATTTTACAGAAGTTTCCTTTAAAGACAAACACTTAGGGCTGGATTTCGGTCTGATTGAGCAGTTTGAGGATTGATGTTAAGCCTGATTAGTTGCCCAAACGATCTACTTATCTGTTCATGCATTTATTCTGCACGTATGAACATTTGATGAATGTGGCCGTATAAAACTTTACTGGAAAGCTTGTCCAGAGCTCCACGTTGTGGCACGGCAGTAGAGCCATACAGTGTGAGCATGGAAACTGCATACTTTAGCCATTCAGAACAGGTGATTCAAATGCGCAGCATGAGTCAACGCAAATGTACAAAATTGCACAATGTTTGCCTGGCACACGGCAAATGTAAACAGTGGTCTGTTTTTAACTTCAACATATATGATGGCAATTAAAGTAATACATTAGGTATTATAGTAATACAGTTTGTATTTGTGCTCAAGGTTAAGGTGCAGTATCAGGATTAACTGGATAATATGCTGCTGAAGAAAAGCCCTTTCAGTCACATCATATTTAGTCCAAAGCTAAATTGGTACTTCTATTCATTTAGGCTTGATTGAGCTCACTTTTACTGCAGCATCTAACAAACACATCCTCTGCTGTCGGCTACCAAGCTGGCCCACTAGAGCTAGCAGGTGTTCAGTTCCTTGCTGAAGGGCACATATGTGGTATCTGCAGAGGGAAGCACAAACCTTTGTCATTTACATCCCATATTCATTTCCCCAAGCTGTTAAGGGATTCAAAATGTCAGCCCTCAACAGTTTTCTCAACTTCAGGCAAAAAAGAAAAGCTTGATTATGAACAGTCAACAGTGTGACTGCAGTTGACATATAAGTATACTGCTGTAAGTATATAAACAACACATTGAAATGACCCAGTCATATCCCTACATCATACATCAATGGTATATTAAGCAACCAGTTGAACATTGCTGTAATCCAACAGACTGCCGTGCATTACAGCTGTGTACAAGTGCTTAATCCAAACTAAACCCTAATGAACACACTGGCTTAGTTCCTCATGAAAAACAGATATGTTTATGTTTTTCTCCATTAATGTTTTAATACACAAGCAACCTGCTGAGTACAATCACAAATGCATGTCAATATATGCAGGAAGGTAGCATTCACAGCACAGAGGGGAAGATGAGGATACAGATTATGTGTGGGGAGAAGAGAGCTGGCACACATGGGCTCCACACATCCATGCTGTGCTAAAAATGTTATCTCTGACTTTGTAATGACATTTTCAAATAATATTTTTCAGGTAATACTGTAATTAAATGAGACATATTTTACAGATTTCCATGTTTTTCATATTCTAAAACACATGAATCACCTCTACTCTCCTTTGCTGCAGCATCAATGTGCACATTGAGTAAAAATAGGCTATTTTAGACATTGTCTCCTTAAGGCCCCCTTCTAAAAGTCCTGCTCTACTCTGATTGGCTAGCGGTGTCAGGCCTGAGCTGGCGATATCCATGGTTAAAAAAACAACAAAAAACAGTTGCTGGCGAAACATTCACTTTCTATCCTTGTACTTCCTGGGGGTGTTTAAGCGGATAAATTCAAATGTCTTACATGTTGACATCATTATGTTACACAAGTAAAAGACCAATCCCAAACAAAGCCCCCATGCAGCTCAGGGCCTGTGGGTTTGTCTTATTGGGTGTATTTCTATAGATGTAATGTTTGCAGCTCTGACAATGTTCAACACATACTCGCTCCTACATTACACGATAAAAAATGACAAAATTCACTACATGTCCCCTTTGAGATAGAGTGGGAAGGGCAGTGTTCAATCATTACAGAATAGGAAGAGCATGTGACCCTTGAGAAAAGCAAAAATCCGATGTTTGTTGTTTTCAGCATGGCCAGTGGGAAACGAACCCTGACATCATTAATTCAACACTCTCCCCAATTACAGTGACTATACAGGGCATAAGCATGAAAACCAACACACCAAAACACTCTTCCAAGGCTAACTTTAATGAATGTATTGTTAATGTTTAAAATCCAGTTAAACTTAATGCAGTTTTCTTACAGTGAATTTTACATTTTTTATCTTTGTAACTGCAGCAATCAACATAGCCTATTACTGCTAGAACTCTTTGATTTTTTCTCAGACCTACTATGATGTCTACTCTGTCATACTTAAAGCAACAGTACATATCTACTTTTTCTTTCTAATCAGACACTTACTTACCCTGTGGCTAATTTCTCAAACCGCAGTTTAAAGAGGACAGAGACTTGTGCCGCTTGGTCCCCACATTAAAAGCTTTAATGAGCCTGGGTGCCAGACAGAGATAACCATAATTATGATTCTGAATTCCTGCTTTGGTCGAACCGGGGCTATTTAATGAGTTAGCAGGTTCAATACTGCTTTATGAATCCTTTATTTCTTTAAGACACTTTAATGTCAGTAGATGCTAATGGGGTGCGGAGGCAGGAAAAGGCTTTGTGTTGGAGATTGTGTGTTTAACGAAGGAGCAGACGTGACATGAGGCTAGGAAATGGAAATGTCAGGAAGTTGAAGGGAGTTGAGTGCAAAGCTGTTACCTCCTGGCTGGTTAAGTGTGGAGAAGTCTCGTAAGAGTTGAACACTTGTAGCTTTAAAGTTGCCTGTTAAAAAAAACATTTTTTACAGCTGGTACCCCTAAGCAAGGCACTGAACCTCCATTTGCCCCTGCTGCCAGTAGTTGATGTTTTTTGTGCTGGTCAGCTCCAAGGCGTGAATATGAAACGCTGTATTCATGCTTCAACTTTCTCTCAATAAATTATGTTTTTGAAATGTGGAAAGAGAAAGTTAAATGAAGGCATTTCCTGTTTCCATATGCAATCTTTTTTTACCCCCTGGAATTTTGGACATTTTTGTGTGAGTTAAATCTCTTGAAGGTTCCCTTTGTGTTGGCAATATTTTCATGAAAGCATAATGAAAACCTAAACACCCATAGAGAGAATATGAAAATCTTAATGTTGGGATTTTTCTTCAGTAAAGAGAGACGCAGCAGCAGTGCAGGAAGAAATGGCAGAGGTCCAAATTACATACAGGTGATGAAGGACTGAAAGCAAACGTTTTCATTGTGAAACATAAACCATCAGAGGCTAAAAAAAAGACCAAACATGAAACATGCAAACCAGTGCAATGCCACTGTAGGGCTGCTTATGTGGTTTCAGTTTGATCTCATAATTTTTGAGTTAGTTATCACATGGAGCAGTCACTGGAGACGTTATTAAAGCAAAAGAGCTTCTATATTCATGCATTCAGGCAATGTTTTGTGTCTCTGAGAAACAGTGAAAATCATTGTGTTTATGTATTTCATTTTGTGCGCTGACATGACACGTTCAGGCAAATTTGTTTTTTCTTATCTTTGTGTGCTTTGTTTGTATACTTGTACTGTATGGGAATGAGGTCAGCAATTATGATCTGATTCAGAGTAAAAAATGTGTTGGCCCTCTTTAACATTTAGAAACTCTGCATTTGTATCTGTATCAAACATGTATAAGAATGTGGAAGGACAAAGAGAGTATTAGTAAGGGCTGGCCCTGAGTGAGTATTTGCTGGGTTTTCAGAGGGGGTATTAAAATATTTGGCTGACAAAAGTTCTACATTCTACTTATGCATCAATTGAGGCTAAGTTCTACAAAAAAAGAATACCCAGAATCATGTTTTTCCGACAAGAGTACCAATATAACAAATCGGTAGTCGAATACTCCTAGAAGAGCATTTCTACCATGAAGACTCAGAGACTTACATATGCGAAAAATGATTTATTGGAACATATGTGAATGAACGAAAAGAGACACACATTAATGACAGGTAAGCGTGCATGTAATTGGACAAGCTGCTGAATGAACGTTGACGTGCTAAACGAGTTAACCGACGGGCGCTGACCTGATTGGAGAAGGTAATCAATGAATATGACCTAGTCTACTAGGAGGGAAAGACAACTTTGATTGCAGGAGCCGGTGTGAGTCTGACGTGACCCTTGAGTCTCCCTGGTAGAACTAACACTAAGATGCTTACATGGGCCAGGCCCAGTATTAATCTGTTTCAAAGCTATATACAGTATATATACCGTAACAGCAATACTCTAAGATCGTTTTCAGATGTAACTGACATATTTGTGCTGGTTTCAGTGAAATGTCTCCTTACAACATAAAAAGTTTTGTTTTTTTTAAATAAATTGCCATATTCATCATATTAATTGGTCTGGCTCTGACTTCATGTGTTGCAAATGGAAAAACTTTGACAGTGTGGAAACCAATTGTAGTCAGCCACAGAATACAGTTAGTGCAGTGTATTAACATTTGAGCTGAGAAATACTGTCTCCTGAGGAAAATACACAGAATAGTAAGAAGAAAGAAAACAAAGAATATTATCAAAGCACCTAATACATGTGTATTTTTTATATTTAGAGTGAATCAAAAGTAATCACAGCTTTGATTGAAGTCAATCAAATGTTTTTCTTGCCACCAAGACCTACAAAAGAACTGAAATTCACTTTTGAAATCCTGACTTAAAAATGCACTATGAAACGTTTTGACCTGAAATTATTATCTTCATATTAACATACATGTATCAGAGTAATGCTGGGTGTGTCAGATTGGCCCAGTGTCCTTTCAGGTAATGTGCTCCTCTGTGCCTTGCTTTTGCTTTATTATTTTGAAATTGTCGTGTCAGATCGCATTACGACGTAAACAAACCGGCGCCATGACAGTCTTGTGTGTGCCTGTGAATACAGATGCACCAACACACCTGAGCTGTCTAGCGGGACTCCCTGCAGTGGAGACTGTATTAGAGACGGACCTCTGCGAAAAAAGTGTGTTTGGGACTAAAACAAAAGTGAAACGGGGATAGACGCTGACTAAATGGATGCAAACACAATAGCACAAGGCTAGAGGACTTAAAAGGTACCTAGTGCTCCTTTAATTTGTGAAAAAACAGTTATTGATTTAAAAAAATAAAAATAAAAAATTAAGAATGCTGTTTGGGACTTTCGGGTAGTGGTGGCTTGCAGGTAGGTTGGGTTCAAACTATAGGACCTGCTAGAAGTGTATTTTGGGTTACTCCACGTATTTATTGTTGATGCCTTACATAGGGAACAGGAGTCCTTACAGTATAAGGCCATCAAGAGTCAACCAGTATGGACTATTTTGGGAATTTTACAGATGCTTGACCTTCAGTGCCCGCCTATACCTTTGATCAGCACCTAACAACGGCAATACAGCATTCAGCGTTTATCTTCTTTTCATCTTTAGCTTCTGACCATCGCACGGTATGTTTATGTACGTGTAAATGGGATGAGTGTATTGACTTGATACTTATTGTACTTTTGTCAACACTGAACTGACAAACTAAATCTGGATTGATCTTGATCAGCCCGTCCGACTTGAGTTGGAAGGTTAACGTGTTTATACCTTTTCTGAATGCCCATACAAGAAGGTGGAACTAAAAGCCCTTTGTCATAGGGAAGGGAGAGGGTGGTGTGTGTGTGTGTGTGTGTGCGTGTGAGTGGGGGTCTTTGTTTTTGTGATCTCTATGTGATTAATCATATAAACTTTGTTGTTTGTATGATTAAGGGGTTGTTAACTGGAATTCTGTGTCTTCTTTTTTTGTTTTTGTACTCTACACAATTATAAACAGGGTATTAACTGTTATTACGAGATCGGAAGAGCGTCGTGTAGG
>OMOW01112291.1:0-12971 GCA_900312555.1 Lamprogrammus exutus | reverse complement strand
GTTAACTGAAGTCAAACATGTCAGTTTAGGCCTTAGCAGTTGTTGTTTTTTTTATTAAAATGTTTTTCACCACTCTTCTGCATTTTTCATCCAATCTAGTCCATATTGTATTGTTAACACACTTTGAAAAAGTTATTGATTTTGCTGTTTTCCTATTATTTGACATAAATTGTTCAAACACTTGAACACATCGTTAAGTTACAACTAAATTCAGACGACACAAATATGAATCAAGTCTTCAAAATTTGATGTAATTTGGCTCTCCCATGTGCCCCTCATTCGTTCCTCACACCCACTTTTGAGAGACACCCTCAGCTGAAGTCACACTGACTTGACTCGCATGACTTGATCTGCACATGTGGCCATTCTCGGTGTCTTGCGCTTTAACTGAAACCTCTCATTTGGAAACAAAAAAATAGACGGTGTTTCTACATGGGTTCTGCTCGCTAACAGCAGCCAGGTCCTGTCCAAGAGCAGAGCGGAGACAGGCCTCTCCCACACCACCCTGCACACATATTATAATATTTTCTTAGATTACATATGAATGTGCAGTAGGTTAGAAAAAGCCTCCCTCAATTGCAATGTTTGAAAGGTTACTGTTTATGTATCCCAACTGCTTGAAAACCAGCTTGATGACTGATTTGTGCTGTATGGCTGTACATTCTGTATATTCACGGCCTACACTGATGCTGTTGCAGGACCCGAGGGGGAGTACCACTGGGACAAACACTACCCTTATTGTGGAGGAGCGTTCCAGTCTCCAATAGACATCAGGTCAGAACTGCTGAGATTTGATGCAAATCTAGGCCCCATTGAGGTTCAGAACTACAACCTGTCACCCAATGATCAGCTTACTCTCGGAAATAATGGACATTCATGTGAGTATGAACGCATCATAATACGCATTCAGTATAATGCAACGCTGTGTTTATGTTGCATGCTTGAAATCATACTGTATCCATGTATTCATTAGAAATGGACACTCGTAAACGTGGAGTGGTCCGCCGTTACCGTAGAGACCTAATTTCTGGGTCAACCCTAAAGAAAATGATAGGAGGATCTTCTTTCTACATCAACCACTGCAATTTTCCTTAATCACTCTCTTATTATCTGAACTTGTCCTTTCACCCAAAGAAAGAGCTCCGAGTTTAGTTTGGGAAAATGTGAGCAGAGATTCGTCATCTCTGCTTGGTCGGATGTGCAATAACAAAAGAAAGAGGCGGCTATTTACCAACTATCTTTGATATCTACTGTTTGCATAACTCACCCAAGCCAGAGGGGGCGAAACTCATTTTGATGATGACATATGAATGTACTAATTATTCCACTAAATTACTCTTCTTTTATGTTAAATGATTCTGCTTTGTCTTGAAAATAAAAGTTTCTGGCAAAGAAAAGTGCGGTTAACTGTGGCATTGAACAGCAAAATTAAAGCCTTTTCTTACCTGTTTCTTGAAGCATTACGTAAAAAAAATGCTTCATACGTGACAATACATGAGGTGTCTGTAATGTGTAGCCTACCATGCATTTATTGCTGTACTGACGTAGGTTGTGAAGACCAGACAAATGCTTACGTGTGCACACTTGATGGGCTACGATGCCGTAAACTGAGTGGCATCATCATCATGACGTGCGTCTGAAATATGCTGACCAAGGTCTTTCACTCGTAAGCATTCGTCACACGGTGACTGAGTGACAAACGTGCAGACTGTAACAGAAACACAGCATCATCACTTTTAGAACAGAAGGACTTTGTGTCGAGTGGACCATGATGGATAACCTGGGTCAATAAAAAGATTCCTTGTTGTTCCTTTAAAGATTTCTTGTTCTTAAATGAAATAACTCCTTCGATCTGCAGTGCAAATATCTCTGCCCCCTAAGATGTACATCTCCAGCCTGCCTCATCGCTACACTGCAGCTCAACTCCATTTCCACTGGGGCTCCCCCGGCAAGCCTGCAGGCTCTGAACACACGGTGAACAGTAAGCAGTACGTGGCAGAGGTAAACACAGCACACGGCCCTTCCTTCTTTCTGCTCATGTTTGTTGTCCTGTTAACCTAACTGACAGATTTCAGTTCTCGTTGTCAGCTCAGGTTAATTGAGCTGAATGATGTTCAGTCATTTCAGCTTCTCTGCTGGCAGACAAATGATTTAATGCTTTATGGCCTATAAAAGTTTGACATTTGACTAGCAGAGGAACCGTCCTTTGAGGCTGTGAGGTGGTGAACTCGTCATAAAAGCTGTGTATTTGCGCATTCCTATTTCAGTTCCTTAAATGCTAACATAACATGACATTAAAAGCAAACATTCAGGAGCATCAGAACTTCACTGTATATTTAACTTCAAAGTACAGTTGAATCATCTAAAACAATGCTTCATTCTAATTAAAGAGGCTTAGAAAGTTGTGACGTGTACAAGACACTGAGACAGGCTGCTGTTACGCACATACAGTACAATAAATGCGTTAACAATGTTAGGATTTCTGAGGTGAGCCAATCACTGAGTTCAGACAGAGCTGACAGTTGTCGTCGCTCAGTGTTGTCTTGTAAAAACAATGCATCACATTACCAAACAAATCGACATATTTTGTTACATAGCTGCAGATGTGAGATAACCTAAAGAGTTATTTCATTAAGTCACCCTCAGTGCGTATGTCAAAAAGACTTATTTTCTTCAGGGTCTGAAGGGATTACAGTAGCAGACTATTATAGGCTTTGGTTCTTAACAACTTCTGGAAAGGGGTGGCCGTCTGTGCTATTTAACACATAAAGCCATGTAAGCAGTTTTAAACGCACCAGTTTGCTGTCTTTTCATTGATGCTTGAAGTTTGGAAGGATCATTCTCATTTGTATATGGATGGATGTATGGATGTATGGATGGATGGATGGACAGACGGCAGTGAAGCTAAAATGGTTACAACCTGCGTCCTTTTTATATGACCAATCCCCAGTTGCAGCAGAGCCAAATGTAAGGTGCTGTGGTTTGACCTGCATTGTCACTGGACACAGGGAGCACTCGCATCTTTTCAAGTCTCTCCAGACTCCAGAACCACAGTCTCTCGCGTTTTCCTTGATGACATGTTTTGGAGGAATGGAATTATGGGAAATTGCGCATTTCCCTGAAAGGGTAGAGATGTCTGCCTTAATTCACTGGACAGACCATAGTCCATAAGTACAATTACAGCATATTTGGCATGAATGACTAACATGCCACAGCAGGGTACTAGAACATATAAAAGCATCCTAAAACAACTTACAGTCTCCAGCGTTTCTTTATGTGCTTTTGCGGTACAGATTTCTCAGCAGTATGGCATCAGCTGAGCACTGCCATCTATTTCCAGTCCAATTAACACTTTCATGAAGAACGAGCTGTGATTAGTGACTGCAGTTAGAAAAAACATCTATTTATAAAGTGGAAAGGCAAATATGGCATGAGCGTTCACCTGCGGGACACACCAAATGTTACAACAATTCTCCTCTAAAATGACACAATATCAGTCAAATGAAGCAAAACAACAATTGAATGATTACCGTAGGTGCTCTGTATCTACTTTTATGGATGTTGACTTACTTCTCATTTCTTTTGCAGATGCATGTTGTACACTTCAATTCAGACAAGTATCCTAATATTTCCATGGCTGTAGACAAATCTGACGGCCTGACTGTGCTGGCAGTTCTGGTAGAGGTGAGATGCTGTGTGGATGTCGAGCTGTGAATGCCTGTGGAGCAAAACCGTCTAACTATGATTTTTGCACAGATTGGGGAGTTCAATCCGGCCTTTGAAAAGTTTCTAAGATTCATCAGTGGGATCAAATACAGGGGTGAGTCGAATATGAATGTTTTTTTTCCACCACTTTTGTTGCACTAACGAACTAACTTCACGATCCAATAACCAGTGACAGTTACCCTGGAGATTCTCTCTGTTCAGGGTAATTTTCTAAACCTCGTCATCGGCTCATTCGTGGATTTAATCCAATTTAAATCATGTGCAACAGCGAGCTATAATGATGTTTTGTTTATGAACTTGCAGATCAGAAAGTGCAGGTGCCAGGCTTCAACATCGGAACACTGCTGCCTGCACGTTTGGATCAGTATTACCGCTACGACGGCTCGCTCACAACTCCCCCGTGCTATCCAAGCGTACTGTGGACAGTGTTCAGGAACCCTGTAACAATTTCTCGAAAACAGGTTAGAATCACACTAGCATAAGTAACATGACTCCCACATAATGTATTTACATATGGCAGAAATCACAACATGTTTTGACTTTGTTGTGTCTCCTCAGTTTCAGGCCTTAGCAACAGCAATCTACTCCTCCCATGCTCAGGACTCCTCCCATCTTCCTCTGAATGGCAACTACAGGAAACCACAGCTCACTGACAACCGAGTTGTCCTGGTGTCTTTTAAGGAGGGTGTGTATGGTCTTCAAAATGGGCTTCTTTTATTTTTGGTGCATGATAGCAAAGGTCACTTTGATTGCCTAACCGCCATAGTCACTGCATTGCTTTAAAATGGCTTTAGAACGGGTTTGAATGAGGTCTGGGCATTTATTCCTATTCTTTATTCCTATTTCTTATGCAAAGCTTCATGGTTTCACCTGCTTGTGGTTTATCTTCTACTTCTTAATTTGTCTCTTAAGTTACAGTAATTGCATTTGATGGGTTTGTTGGAAAGTAGGCCATCCTTTGAATAAGCTCCTCTGCCATAACAAGAATGTCTACAGTGCATAAATTTGTCTTCAGTCTGCGGCGGTTTCCCACACTGAAAGAATCTGCATGTTTTCCTCATTTTCAATGCTTCCCTGTCAGAGCAATGCTTCTGTAATTGTGGATCTGTTTTGCCATGGCAGTGTGGAATCTCCTGCTGGCTTTCATCAGTGGCACTCAGCAGATGATGGCATGTGCTTTCAGTTTAGAGCTACAGACAGCGTGGTTGCATGTTGGGCGTAAAGATCAATGTCGTTTCCAAGAGATGTCCCATGGATTGGGTTGTTTAATAAGTTATGATTGGCTCTGTGTCTGACGCAGGCAGAGGACAGCATGGTACTCTGACCGTCACCTCTCCAAAGATGAGGAAGCAAATAATTCAGCAGCTGCTGGTTGGTGACCTAGCAGACTTGGCTGAGGAGGGGCTCTACCGGCTCCTACCAGGAGGCTCAGAGAGGCTCTATGCTGGCAAGAAGAAAAACCTAAAGAGCCAGCAGAGTCACACCCTGGGCAAATCCAGACAACAAACACGACAACCATCCCTGCGAAAGAAGAGCCAGACGTCTGTGGGAAAGCCTGGGCTGGCCGAGGACACGCTGTGCTACGTCTCACTGGAGCAAAAAATTTTCCATCAGCTCAAACAGTCGCACAGTGAGAACCATTTGGCCCAGACTCTCAAAGATGTTGTTTTCCCTGAGCTCAACCTCAGGAGCTACCTGGACTGTAGGTCAGACTTAGCTCTCTCCACCATCAGACACATTCTTCGTAAACGGCCAACAGATGAGGCTTCCGAGTTAGATCAGTCTCTGACCAAAGCTTTGATGATTCAGAAGAAACCTTCCACCGCAAAAAAGCCGAGCTTGCCAACGGCAAAGCATTTCCCTGCCGCCGTTCCCTGGAAATCACAAAGCCAGGTTAATCCACATCCCTGGCTTTTGCCAATGGAGTGGGAAGATTAAAAAGATTCTTGATGACATCGCACATAGTTGAGGCACAGATTAAGTCATTTTCTGTAGCAGACATCAAGTATGTCCAGAATGAAAGACTTACTTTCAACGCATTATAGCCGTACATTACCCTGTCCAAATTTTCATCCACCCATGGCTTTAATAACAAATATATTTATATTAAATTATTCTTTCCAGTATTGGGCACATAATCATGAAATAATATTTATGGGAATAAGATTGTAATTTTGCTTTATCTGCTTGCTACTGTCTATACTAATCATCAGTGACTTTGCTCAGTGTTGTAAATTATTCTAAAACATACAAAGATAATAAACAATTCAGAATTTCTGAACCATTACATTAATATGTACCAGAACAGTTAACAAAATAGAAATGGACTTCAGGACTGTTTGGACAGTTTTGCCTGCCATAACTTTACATACTTTACATTACTTTAAAATAAACTAGGATAAAGGCAGAATGATTTTATGCATCCGCGTTTCATGCTTGTAAATCTATATGCATCAAGCTACATGTAAACTTGCAATTCAAAAAAAACACAAAGAGACAACAATGCCTTACAAGGACCATTCATAGTTTTATATGGCGAGTGTAGTTGTGTGATATGGTTATTGTAGAGCTGTACTGTTGAAATTATGGTTATTGTCTGGAACAATGGTGCGAAGCAGTTACACCAAAAGAATCTATGACAGCTGAAGCACTTAAGCATCCCTGCATTCTTGTACAATTTGCTCCAGTGTTTCAGGATTTGTCATGTGAAATAAGAAAAGAAAGCGCTGCATTATTTCAATAAAACTATTATATATGAAGCATACAGCACAGATTTCTTTCCTACTGAATCTGCACCTTTTAATCGAAACTCACACGATTAAATATAAATTTTCTCTACCTGCTTTGGGTTCACAAGGGGCTGAAGAGTGCTCCAGCAAAACAAGCAGCTGATGTGGCTGACATGATGCTGAGTATGGTTTCCACCTTGTAATGAAACACCACGACCTTCTTAATTCCCTGGTATTCCTCATGAGAAGAACTTTCAGGGCAATGCAGTGATTTGGGATCTTTCAGTGTTCTTTGTGCTGGGGCCCCAGGGAGAACTTTTGTCTTTTCTACCTCTGATACCTGCTCCTCTTCATGATTGGTCCAAATATCACATGGCCACTGGCGCCTCACTAGTGACCCAGGTCAAAGGTGAAAATATCAAAAATATAATTATGAAGTCTTGTCAGGCTTGACCACATACATGAAGGTGAGATTGCTTAAATAGTTTAGACTTTCTGCACAAAGTTCATCAACGTGTCTGAAGTTCAGCGACTGTGAAATTGTGAGCTTGAATCATTTTATGAATTGTCTTTACTGGAGAAAAACCTTTTGTTTTATTTATGCTGATTCCATTTCCTTTGATTCTGTTCCCTTTAACTCTTCCTCTCAGGACGGGACATCATCTGAGGTGTGTTTTCCTCCATACATTAAATTCCTACCTTACTTTCTCTCTTTTTCTCTCTTACTCAGCTGTCCTATCTTGGATGAACATTGGTATGTTCCTTTTCGGTATATTTTTGTACATTTACACTCCCTTTTTGTTTGTGTTCTGTCTTCCACTTCATCTCACACAAATCCAGCATCATATGATTCTCTGTGGCCCATTAACAGTTGTACAAGTTACAACATCTAAAAACATTGGATAATGATTGGTTTCAAATATAACATCAGTCAGTTATTAACTAAACCCTTAATGCATAAATGTGTACATACAGCATTTATGTCTCAACATGTGGATGTCGTATGTGTTGCAGTCCAAATATTTGTGATTTTTCTCTAAGCCAGTGACCTCCAGTAACATTTCCACTCCCAAAAACTGAAACCACACGTGTACTTAACCATACCCTCATGCAAACACCCATACCGAGACAAGCACTTGCAGAACATCAGCACAAGACCCTAATTATCACTTCATCCATCATATCTTTCAGTGATGACTGCTTGTATTGCTCCCATGCTCTGCAGGTGCGCTGGTTTCCATAGTGGTGAGCTCTGCACTGGGACTTGCTCTCGTTTTCCGTTTAATGTGCTGCCTATTAAAGCAAAAAAGGTGGGTGAAGGCTAAAAGCAAGACCACAATTATAGACCATGTAATATAAAATGGTGCTTTGTTGAAACTGATTCATCATAGCTGGTAAATTGGATGATTTTCACTCTTGTGACTTGAGTCTAAAGCTTTTTTTTGTACTCATGTGCCTGAGAAGAGCATCCCAGCAACTAAGTGTTAAGCTAATATCCATATGTTTCACTGGAACAAACTTATCGAGCTTTGCATGATTTATTTCAGTGGTGAGATATATTTAACGCAGACAACTGCAGAGTTATTTCAAGAGAACGGCTAACCTCGACTGAACCGAACGTCTGGTGGTCACAGATTTGGAAAAAGAATGATGGAATTTTAAAGGGACGCTGCAGCCCTAAGTTGGTTGGATGTTTTGGGGGGAATGTACTCTCACCCCTGCACTCACAGTCACATTCCACACCGTGCAAGCTCATCAACCATGAGCCCATTTCGTATAATTTACAGATTACAGAGGTCTTCATGAGAGCGACGCTACAAGCCTGGCACACGTGAATTTGTTTAGCTGTAGCATCACAGCACTATTCAGGTCTCTGCATGAAATGTTCAATCAGATCCAGATTCAGGCCAAAGAGTTCAAACTTGGTTTCATCAGGCCCTCAAATAGTTTCTCAAGCCAGCGGTGGCTTCTATCCAGTAACGCTACAGAAAAGGCCTCATTGGCCTTGGCCAAGATGGTTGCACTTCTTCAGCCATCTGCTCAGAGTCACCGTCAGCTGTTTTGTCAGTTTGGCGAGCTCGAGGACGAGTCTTGGTGGTTCCATATGTCCTGATACAGTCCTGTCTCTGAGGTCTATGGAGTATTTCTCTGTGTGGCCCTCTACTGATTTACTGTATATGTGCCTTTTCAAATAATGTCCAACAAATTAAGTTACAAAATGTGGATTTTGACCAAGTTGTAGAAATATCATCATCGATGGAAACAAGATGCACCTGAGATCAATTTCTGGGGTCATAACAAAGAATCATTTACTAATGTAAATAGGAAACATTTCTGAAACAAATAATTTATTACTTGAACAGAGTATTGTGTTTACCTCTTTAGACAAGATGACTTTAATTCATTTGCAATGATGGCAGTAAAAAATGCAGGGATCTATACTACTACTATACTTTTCTTCTGAATGTAATACATTTTGAAAATTAGCTGTTAAGCTTGAGAAACGGGTATATATTTTAAATAT
The DNA here is from genome assembly GCA_900312555.1 of Lamprogrammus exutus. NCBI lineage: Eukaryota > Metazoa > Chordata > Actinopteri > Ophidiiformes > Ophidiidae > Lamprogrammus > Lamprogrammus exutus. The sequence continues at coordinate 3,992 of OMOW01112291.1, read as the reverse complement.
GTATTTCCCATGTTTAATCTAACTTATGAATCTAATTTTGTTCAGGAGATGCAAACAAAATCAATCAAGTATGAGATAATTAACAATATTGACTCCTTCCAAGACTGCTTAGCAACTCACAAAGCAAACAGAAGAATAATGTAGAACATGTAGAAGCTGAGGGAAAAACTGAGAGCCCTCCTGTGTTCCTGCTATGCTCTACCCATCAATTACATTTGCATCCAAGTGAAAGTAAATGTGGAAAGGCTGAAAATGTATGTGTATGTATGTAATTTTCATGTTTTTCATAGTTCCATAGATGAAACTGCTGAATTGATGGTAGAATGTAAAGATGTTTTCTCTACATAGGGTCAACAATTTACCAGAATTATGTACGATTTTTAAAAGATAAAACATATTAAAATAGGGACTTTTAAAAACATTTTTGATGGCCACAAGGATAAAACAAAAGACCCAATCACAAAGACTGTCAGATCTTTAATTTCTCACAAAGTGAAAAATATTTTTAGACATCCGGCTCTGAATTTCTGTCATTTAGGAGTATGAAAACTTGGAGGTGGATTAGACAACAAAAACCTGCTTGAAAAAATTCAAGGATATTAAATGTTCTGCCCGTGGAATATACAGTACAGTGTCAATAGAATAAATAAAAAAGCAGTTTTACCCAGAGGCACTCCAGTCATAAAATGTGCTGTGAAGCTGTCATCTTGTCAAAGAAAATCACTTTTTCCTCTTTCAATTCCTTGTGATAATTATGCACTCTCTGCTTTATGAGGTGAAAGGCTTAACAGAATGAGCCCCCGTCTTCTCTTCTTTCTAACAAATGAGTGATATCTCTTTTTTACAAATAGCAACACCACGTGTCTGTGTTTAGAGATGACTAACCTCTTGGTGAGCAATATTGCCTTTATCTTTAGCAGGTATTCTAATGTAGACAAATTTGGAAGTTTGTGACAGGGGTGAAAGAAGTAAAAAGGAAATGGAAAAAAGTTAACTGAATTGAAAAAAGTTATGTACTGATCATTTTCATTTCATCATTTTATCAATTTATCATCATCATTTTACCTACCTACAGAATGTCAATGTATCTTGGAACTAACAAGAAATATCTGAGTGACAAATTAGGTCTCTCATAGCAAGGTTCACAGTTCAGGATAAATTATATACAAACATGAATCAAAGCTATAGTGTGTAACCTTTCAAAACACTTTGTAGAATTTGCTGAAATTCTCATTACATCCTGATAAGAATCCATAAATTTAGTGCGATGTGGATAATTTCTCACTGTATTGCTTCCTACTGATGGAATCTGATTTGGGAAAAACCTTTGAGCCCCCAAAATACCACCATTTACTTGGAGGAGTGGCAGGACTGGGGTTTGCAGCAAGTAGGAAGAGACAGGGGGGAGTCATTTAAATGTTCTCCTAGATTCCACCCTCTGAAATGATGAATTAATTGTGGTTCTCTTATTCTTTAGATCTGGTGCTGAACAGGACAAAAGTGAAGGCGTTGCATACAGTGAGGAGAAACACAAATTTGACTCAAGAGCGTAACTCAACAGACTGGACCTCATTTCAAGGAAGTCAAACAGAAGAGAGCGTTTATAACGAAAGTTCAACATCAACAAGACCATTGTCCTTATGCATCACTCATACTGTATTTGTGTTCATGAAATGAATATTTGCAGAGGCACACGGGTTAATTAAATCAGAACTCAAGTTTGCATGTAACTCTGGCATTTTGGGAGCCAAGCTATTTCCTAAAACCTCATTCTAGCTGGACTTCCTTTTCAGTTTGCTGTTGTGGCAGGCAGAACACAGTCGGCCACCACGCTGGAAGTGAAAAAGGGTGTTTATGCTGTATGGTAATTTCCTCTGATCGAGAAACTGCTGTCCTGTCCAAGTTCCCTTCATTTTTAACATGGTGTGCTGAGTTCCTGAAGAAAGGAAGCTTACAAGTACAGCCAGCCAGAGCTGAACTGATGAGAATCTCAGCTCAAGTCAGACCATGGCATCCATTCCCTCCGGTCGTCCCGTTGAGAGCCCAACCACAGTCCAAACAATAGGGGGACAGGAGTTGACAGGCATCCGCTGATGGTAGGTTGGCTGGAGAGGGATGGGCTATACCACACTTTCACCAACCCTGTACTTAGGGCTGCTCTATGGATTTTATAATAAAAGGGCGCTTAGGTCCATGCAAACACACTAACACACAGCTCCTTCTCTCTGAATAATGCTGAGAAAAAAAGGCCTTTGTGTCTTCAGGGTGCATGTGGGCTGACCCCTGACCCCTCTCTGCCAGTCTGATCACAAGACTGCCGCCCCAGCACTCCTAAGAGCCTCTCAGTTAGACTGAAGCCTGTATAATTGACCATAATACTGATGTAGAATGAGCATATTATCGCGTCAGCTTCACAGGGTTTCTGTTTATCCTCTTCTGTTTTGTAGTCATACATTTGTTTAGGGCATTTATGGATTCACATTTAATGTATTTGCATGCATATAGTGTAGAATGTGATACTTTTAAAGTGATAGTCTGGCAATTTTACAAAATTTCATGATATTTAGGTCATTTACATGCAAACTACATATGGAGATATTTCGCTGAGAGAATGTTGTAGAGATATACATGCAGGGCGTTGTAAGGAAAAATAGGACCCAATGAAAACTGATTTTACAAGGTGTCACTGTCATTATAGTATATCACAGTTCTATCTGCGTATCCAAAAGATACGTCCAGCTTTTATTGTGGCATGCATAAGTTCTATCTTTGCACCGTTGAAAAAATAGCACAGGGTTCCATAAGGGTCCATGCAGTACAAAAAAAATGTCAGTGACCTAGTTCAGATTTCAACAACCTGATAATCTGGCAAATTTGTGGAAAAAGAAAAAAAAAACGTGGTACAGGGTGAATGTCTCGGCTGTGCAGATTGTAGTTTACAAGAAAGTGTTATTTACCAGTCATCTAACATAAGACCAATTTGCCTGTGGACCCATTTCCCTGTTTCATGTGTCTTAGAAATGCAGTACAGTGCATGAGTCAAACTGCATGTGGATGGATGTTTAATGTTAAATTAAGTTATTTGTAGGATTATTGTGTTTGTAACGGTTCATGCTGTGTACATTAACCCAAAATATTAAAATACTGATGAATTTAAAACTTGATGGTGATCACGTGATTTGCTTTTACACTGTTTTGTACAGATTAAGACTTCAAATTTAAACGTTACTGCCATCTAGCGGCTGTCTTCTGCAAGTACAAAAACAGTGAGTTTTGCTTCCGGGTCTTGTGCCGATTTGGTATTTTACTTCCATAGTGGTGTGTTCCGCGTAGTCTGCAGACCGCAAGTGTATGTGTGTGAGTGTGTGAGGGTGTGCAGGTTAGTGATGTATCACCAGCCTGTGCTGAAGAACAGGAGGACCCTCCTGGAGAGGGCAGAGAAGTTTATATCAGACGTTTATTTCACAGACTGCAACCTGAGAGGACGGTGTGGCTTTCATTCATTCTTTGCTTCATACAGATTAGCTCGCTTTACTTTCTTTCTTCATATTACACATTCATATCGTGCAAATATAAACCATGCTGATCGCAAACAGATGTGTGCATTTGGAAGTAGGTCGGTGTGCATGTAATGTAGTTTGTTATCACGTTGAGTTTTGTTTTTTGCTTTGAAATTGTAGATTAATGGTTCCAGTAATTTTTGTTTATTTCTTTATGTTGTGCTGTTGTTTCAGTTTATTATGTGCACAGTTTTGACCAAACTCGTCATTTTATAGGATTTTTCTGGAGCCACTTGACAACAGATGAAAGTTAGCCCTTGGTAAATAGATAGATAGATAGATAGATGAGCAGTGGACCTAACTTTCTTCTTTATGATATTGCAAACAATCCACAAAAAGTGTACAGTTAATTATTTACTGCTCTGTACACACACTGTCGCTTATGTGTGTGCAGTTTGATCTGAATTGTAATTTTTAGGTGTTTATTCCCCG
>OMOW01112286.1:0-12074 GCA_900312555.1 Lamprogrammus exutus | reverse complement strand
ATGCCTATCATTGGATAAATAATTGAAGACACTGTACTCATATAGAGCTTATATAATGACCTCACACTGACCAGCTCCCAAGGAGGAGCCTGGAATCACACCAGGAACCTTTCAAACCCTAGACAATAGCTTTACATCCTGAGCCACGCTGATTTTTCTGACATGGTTTACCATGTTACTTGTATGTACCCAGTTTGATCAATCTAACTGCTTCATACTTCATTACAATAGTACATTTACCATGGTCAAAATACACAAAACCATTATTGTCCCCCTCTCTTTCATAGATAATAACATTGGATATTTCAGTGACATGTTGACCACCAAACTAGAAGAATTCTACACCAAATTTAGTCATCCACCAGTTTTAAATTCCTGGAAAAGCCTTTAACAGGATACATAAATAATGTTACGATGTGGCCAGTCATCATGAATATGAGCCTGCACAGAGCCAGACCGTCAAACTTAACAGACAGGAGTGGAAAGAGGTAAGACCTTACTGTATTTGAAAGCATTTCCTGTTTGCACTCATCTTTATTCTCCCCGTCTGTTGTTTGCCTTAGAGCAGCAGAGAGAAATGGAGTCTCAGGTATGCATTCTTGAAAATACAACACTTCTCCTGCTGGTCCAAATGTTTACTCAACACATTAACACATGAGTGAAAAATGGCTGCAGACCTCATTCTCAGATTCTTTTCATAAACATTAAAAGTGCCTTGGATAGTAACTGACACAGTGCAGTTCTGCTTAAAAAACAGCATCTGATAAGCAGGTGCTGCATACCCACTGCCTGGTACAGAGCTCACCACATGTGATGCAGTCTCAGCTACCTCACTGGCCTCGTGTTCAGCTGTGAAACAAGTTCGCAACTGCTCCTTTCAGCATTGAGTCAGAGGTGATCAGCCTCTACGTCAAAGGAATTTAGAGGTGATAATCAGAAAGGTGGCAAAGGGGAAAGCAGACCTTTCTACAGAGAAGGCCAAGTGAAACTGTAGAGTGAGGAAGTCAGGCTGTGGTGAGGTTTAGTTTCAGCTTCCTGAGAAACAGTCGAGCTCTGACGCTATGAAAGGAAAGGTATTATTAACATCTGCATCATATCTGTTCCATCTGCTGCTGTTTCGCCCCACCCCTGAACGTCTGCTTCCTCCGCACACGTGTGCAAAACCAATCCTCCCTCCTCCTACACGCATCTTCCCCTTTTTGCACTTCATCTCATCCCCTCTCACCGCTCTGTCACACTCAGACTTGCTGAGATTTCAACTGTGGTTCTTTTTGTCTCAACTGAGGCAAACCCAAAGAACATACAGGGTTTTTTTAAACCACACTGTCTGGAGCAGTAGGCTGATAGTTTCAGTACCTTGTGTGCGTATGGTTTGAGAGCATCATGTGGGACTGGAGCGACTTGGCTGCAAGTCAGCAGCTTTGAAGAGGCTCTTCTCAGGCTCATTCTTTGACCATCCTGGACTGAACGTTGCCAGATTGGAGACAGCTCTGGAATGTGTCTGAAGATCTTCACCCACTGGACGGCCATCTTTACATTCAAGACACACATCTAAGCAGGAACAGCAGGTGAGCACATCTGTGGTCACAAGACTGCGTTTACATTTACTCATTTGGCAGAGGCTTTCATACAAATTAAATACAAGAAAGAAGCCTCAAATATGCCTGAAAAACAAATGTAACAATAAAAAGTTATTATTTTTATTGTTTTTCCTAGTAAAAAGATGGATTTTCTGGCTTCTCCTTAGTCCCATATGGATTACTGTCTAGGGGAAAGCAAGTTGCCGGAGGCTATCTGAGTCGATGTCGCTGAAATAATTAGGCCAGAGATGTGTTGGCTGATTCTTGGCTGAGTTTTATCAGCATAATTCCCCACGGGTGGATATACACAAAATCACAAAAGTGTACATTAGGAGGGCAGAATCACGGCCTTGGCATTAGGGATGTAAAGTATAAAACGTTCAGGAAAATAAAGCATATTTGACGGTTTGGGTGTAAAAAGAGATTGATGTTTTGCTTTCATTGCTGAAACCTTTATCAGTGACAGGACTGCAATAACACGCAGGCTTACTCAGGCTTACTCAGGCTTCAGAACATTAACAAATACATAGTTGGCTCAGATGTGCACGAGGACTGAAAGAGAACATAAGCCTGTATTAAGTAGACTTGATATGTGACAAGCGAACGCGTAAATATAATTTCATTCACGAATAAACACGGGGAAAGTTGGAACGTCAGGCCGGAGGAATGAAGGAAAGAAGACTTGCTGTTAAAATCAGAAGCAAAGGAATATAAGACTCAAATAGAGCAGAGATGTTCATGGTTATTGTTAGTAGGAGGGGAAGAACAGGTTGCGGTTTGTCTGAGCAGTCAGACTGATGACTAACAATTCTACTCAGCAGATTTATGTGCAGAATTTTCCCTTACAGCCCCCAACCGTAGATCCAGATTTATTGAGAAACCCAGTGACTTACACCCCTGTGCATGCGCCTTCACACACACACACGCTCACACACTCGCGCGCACATTATCATGCAGTAAAGATGATCTGAGTCTAAATGGCTTCTCCATTATTGAGTTTGGATGGGACAACCTATCTCTGCCCAGACGTTAATGGCATTATGGGCTTCCTGTGCCTATAAACAGCCCGGGCAACAGGAAAACACAAGAGCAGTGAAATAATCAAATCTGCAAATGTGAACTTTAAAAATAAAAAGTCGATTTACAGTTTTATCTCCAGATGCACAAGATTCTGATCTGTCTTTGGCTGTGCTGGTGATATAAAGGTATATATCGATATATTTAGCTTTGGGCAGTTTAAAGTGGAGGTGAAACAGAAGCATATTCCAGATCAATCTCAGGCTGGGTACACAAGATGATCAAACCCATTTCGGGCGCTGATTCTCGCCCCTCCATCGATCGGCAGCAAAGCTTTTTAAGCTCATGTAGTTTGAGGTTTGTTCAGAATGCGTCTTACTTCCTCCAACGTGCTCAAAAGCTTTTTGTTAGATTTGCGGTTTTGAGAGTCTGAGCTCTGGTAGATTATGAGTGTAATCTGTTAGTGTGTGTGTTTTATTATTGGTGCACACTACAAAATAATTAAGCCAAATTTGGGGCCGATTCCCCTCCCATGAGATCATTTTTTGAAGGTTCTCAAGAGTTATTTGCAAAGATTCTGCTGTGGTGTGAGAGGTTTGTTAAGAGTGGATTTTACTTCCTCCGATCTGCTCTGAAGCCACGCGTGGCCGCAGCAATCTGACCTAAATATCGAACATGTTGTTGACCCGACATCCTGTAGCTCAGGGGAATGAAAGAGGAGCACAGAGAACACAGACCGTGAAACGCCGCGTGGGCTGTCGCACGCGAGCGCGAATCACAGCTGTAGCTTTGTGACGAACGGCGGGGTTCTGACTGTGCATCTACACTGTACGTCAACATAGCAATAAACATGACAAATTCATCGACGTGTGAGGTACATCGAAACACAGTTTGGCGGGAAGAGATGGCTGATTCATCACGCTCTGATAATGTCTGTTACACGTTAAACTGCCTGTGTGAGGTCACGTCCCACTTTGCATGAGCTGATTGTGTAAGAGTGGCTGGTTTTGTCCCCAGAGAATCATGACTTCTTATAGCGCGCATTAATTAGGCTCCACTTACAGCAAAATGTAAATGCTCACTTTGTGCGTGCAGCCTGTGCTTGACCATGCAGGGCGCCAAGTGCATCCATTTTTATAGACAATTTAGCCAAAGCAGCATTATCATCAGCGTTAGTTCCCTGTGTATCTCCAGGACATTGAGAGGGATATGCATAATGTGTCTTCTCCATACAGAGCAGTTCAGGCCATAATGAGAGGATTTAGCCGTCACAGTTCCTCATTTGAACTGTGGGTGCAAACTCTTATTGTCTGGGAGACTCAACCTTCGCCAGAGCAGCAGAGTAAAGAATCTCTAACTGATGTCGGAGGATTTGCTTTTCTGCTTTTCTCACACTTGCAGGTGAATTTCGTTAGGAAAGTGAGAACAGGATCTGCGATGACCATGAACTTCACAGCCACACCGACGGCCACAACCACAAACTCAACGGAGGTGTGTGTGAATATCGGCAAGAGCTTCATCAGCGACCTCCTGATGGCCGTGTACATCGTGGCTTTTATCTTTGGTTTGGTCTTCAACGTCCTCACCCTGGGCCCCATCGTGCAGCAAGTGCGGAGGCAAAATGTTCTGGGCATCTTCCTCCTCAACCTGTCCCTCTCTGACCTGCTCTTCCTCTTCACCATGCCCCTTTGGATCAATTACTACAACCAGGACCACCGCTGGAGGCTTGGTGCCGTCTCCTGCAGTATCGCTGGCTTCTTCTACTACTCCAACATGTACATCAGCATCTACCTGCTCTGCTGTATCTCGGTTGACCGCTGTCTGGTGATTACCTTCCCGCTGCGCTCGAAAACGTACCGCACCTCCCGCTACGCCTGGGCCCAGTGCGTCGCTGTCTACGTTGTGGTGGTGGCAGTTCACATCATGGTGTTGGTTAATGACAATCTCACAGATGCTCACGATGAGATAAACAACAATGATCGCTGCTATGAGACTTACCCCATGCAGGATCCCGTGGCCTTGTTCAACCTGCTGAGAGTGGGCACTGGCTTCCTGCTGCCCCTGCTGGTGTTGGCGGTGAGCTACTGGAGGGTTCTGGCCACCGTGGGCCAGAGTCCCGGCCTTAACAGCCAGGCTAAGAGAAAGGTCCGCCTGCTCTCCTTTGGGGTGATCGGCATCTTTTCCTTTTGTTTTGCTCCGTACCACATTCTGCTGCTTGCACGCTCGCTGGCCTTCTACCTGAACCGCAGCCATCTTCGAAGTTACTGCGAGTTTGAACAAACTATGCACTTCTTCTTCTCATGCACGCTGGCTCTGTCCAGTCTGAACTGTGTGGTGGACCCTGTGCTTTACGTGCTGGTCAGCAACGGCGTCCGAGAGGAGGTCAGGCTGTGCTGGAGGAGGCACAGAAGTACACAAACAGGGCAGAGCTGCAGTCTGAATGCATCCAACAAAGGGAAGGGCAATCTAAATTTAATATAAATATAAAATGTAAGATGTGCATACTGTGTGTGGGTGAATATGTGCATGTGTGTGTGTCTGTGCGCATGTGTGTTTATGTGCATATGTCTCAGTGGTGGAATAAATACTCAAATCATTTACTTAAGTGAAAAACATTAATCTACAGTAAATCAACAAAATGTCCTGAATTCAGACATGTATCTAATTAAAGCGTTAGTATAAATGTACTCTAATAGTATCTGGTACACGTTAATGCGTTGTCGTGGCGCTCCGTCTCGTTTCCCCTTCACCGTAAATGTACCACTTCTTGGGGTAACTCTGGCAAACAACACGACGAGACTTGGTAACTTTCCTTTAAATGTTTAATTAGAAAACACAAAATTACAAACGCACGGTCAAAAAACTGTGTTGCTTACAACAGCGTCAGTCTCTACATACATAAACAACAGTGACGTCACCAGAACGGACAAAGCTACAACATTGACGTCACATTTATACGTTACTAAATTATGCATTTTAGATTAAATTATTATTAATCATCCAGTTCGTTTTTGGCTTCTGCACTATAGAAATAAAATGTATATATAGAAAATACTCCAAGTTGCAGATGTGAGTTTTTCTTCTGGCGATGTAAAAGAAGCCCTCACATCTCCAATTTTGGAAAAAGAAACTTTAATTAATTATATAATTTTTAAAATCCTTAAAATTCAAGATGCAATGTTTTTCACCCCAAATGGGAATTTATTTCTCATACCTCCACCAAGGCTGAACAGCCAACGTGAGTCTTGTTCTAATGAAATATTTTTAAAATGTGTCTGGTTCTGGACCAAATTTAACTTATTGATTGTCTGTCATAAGATAAGTGTGCCTGATTATTTTCATTCAGATTAAAAACATCTTAATCTCATTCTTGTATCTGCTTCTGGATTGAGACCATCGCCTACATTTAGCGGATTCTTCCCTGGACCCTGCCCCGCCCTCCCGACTACAGACAGAACTACTGAGAAGTGTTTTTACCTGACAACAACAATTCTTTCTGAGTTTCTCTAAATCTGAATTTATTACACAAGGTAACAGATTACAAGTAAAAAAAAAACTCAAAATTGTACTTAATTTCAAAAACAGAGCCAGGATTCTTTGTTAGATTCCTCTTCATGTATTCATAAGCATGATTACTCGTCTATGTTTTCAACTCCAGAGCATTATCACACGCTGCAATCAAACCTATGTGTACGCATAAAAAGCTCCTTTGCATCGTCTCGTTTCCTGTGTAGAGAAGCTGTGAGTGGGCTGTGGCCTCGTCAGAGGTTCTCCTGTTGCAGTCATTTGTAGTTGTAGGTGGAGATGGCTGCAGCTGAAGAGCTCTTGCATTTACCCTCAAATCTATAGGAGATTATTGTGATTGTGATTGCATGACCCCGTTCCTGCTAAAAGTGTATTTATATGTGACATTTATTCGTATATTGTGACGAAGAGTGGCCACATGTTTTCAGTATCTAAATAAAGCAAACCATGGAAACAGTGATGCGGGTGATGTGTTGTTTGGTTAACGCACAATTGTTCTCAAACTGCTATGAGTGCCTGAGGGGTTAGCTGAAGAGTCCTCTTTCTGCAGAGCATCAGAACCATTGCAAATCTATGACATTTATGTTACTGTTCGCAAATAAGGAAAGAGTTTAATTAAGAAATAATTCAACTATTAATCACTTTTAGTGAAGAATTAGTTTTGGTTGAAATAGCACGACTTGTCCCATGTGCACACTATGAACCGTAGGTGGGCGTCATTCACATTTCGTGCTCATACTCACTTTGTTTAGATAAATACTACATCTTTGTCTGGACTGCAATTAAGGTAGATTAATGGTCACAATCAAACCTTAAACCCTGACGGCCCAGGTACCGGTCCAATGATCATATTTTGAATGGGTCTAAAATAGAAATGAACTATGACATGAACAGAGGGGGGAAAAGGATGATTAAGGGGACTGCCAGGTTCCATGAAATATGACTACAACGCCTGTCCACTGTGTGGTGCTGTAGCCGTGGGCAACAGCAAAGGATAGGAGGGGGGGACTATATGGCCAAGATGTACTGACTCTGTGTGTGTGTACATATGCGTGTGTGTGTGTGAGTGAGAGACTTTTGACTGACTCGTCCTAACTTATGTTAAAATATTTCCTGAAAGTTTGGTTCATATTCCGCATGATGTATGAATACATATATGAAACTGTCAGGCTAAATGTAGACGGGGATCATTCTTACCGTAAATCTGAGCTATGACTGACAGCGTGAGACAGACGGCGAGCGAGGGAGAAGCACAGCGAGAGGGGGAAAGTGAAGTGACAACAAAAGGGCTTTTATTGCTGCATGGATATTTGTCCATTATTCATACAGCAGCTCCTTCATGCATCAATATTGCTCTTCGCAGGGCGCATCAGCAGCTGGGTACGTGGCAGGTAACCGCTGTGGCTTTGCTCAGACTGTTTCCTTTGAAGCTTGTAACATTGAAGTTAGATTATGTGACACATGGGGTCCATTGTTGGTGGGTGCTGGTGTAATATTCAGAGTGATGCGATTTTAGGAAACGTTATGATTTTCAGGTCATTTACGTCAGAACTCCGTCCCTGGCAATGTTTTTCTGTGAGTTGTAGCATTTGGAGATATTTGGCGTTCACTTACCAAGTCTGTAGGGCTTTGGATGGACTGCAGTGGATCCATGTTGTTGTTTCTTTAATAGTAAAAAGATAGAAGTTAGGCACGCGACAATAAAAGCTAAAAGCTATTCCCAAATATTGACTGTGTTATACTATAATGACACTAATTCCTTATTAAATTAATTCTCTTTGGGTACTGTTTTTCCTCACAATGTCCTTTATGTGCATCACCACAACATTCTCTCGGCTAAATTATGGGGTCACATCACTTACGCGGTGAACTGATGTGAGAAGGCACCAGGAAGTAAAAACAGCATAGAGATTAAATGAAAACATTACAGACTATTCAGAGTAAAGTGTCCCAGGAAAACACTTTCTGAGGCAACGGTGAACAAATGTTTATCCACCTAAACGTGTAGCTTTAGAGTAAAGCTTTGAGAGGCAAAGCCCTACAGACACGGTAAGTGAACACCAAATATCTCAAAAAGGCTCCAATTTACAAACAAACAATGTCAGGGACCTAGTGTGGACATAAAGGACGTGCGTTCTCACCTTAAAGTACTCTTACCGGTGAAATCCCGAGGCAAAATTCAGGAAGCACTTCTTGAAAAAGCAATTTGAATGATTGCGTTCTAATCTTAAAATGCAGATGTGGTTGAAGAAATGCTCTCGAGCTGCAGGCCGCCGTGCTTCATTCTTAATCCCTGGGTGGTGCAGTTCCATTTCCTCCAGACCGAGCTCGTAATGAGCCAACTCGGGCAGCAGCCAGACTCCGTGGCAAACCAATATGAATGTATTGATTAGCTGTTGTGATTCACAGACAGATGCGGCAGGGTTGGCCTGAGTGCACACAAAGACTCCTCACTAGCTAATGTTTATCTCTCCACTGCTATACATTTTTACATAATGAAGAATTCTCTCTCATCAGTCATTAATGTTTGCACTGCGTACATCTCTGCTGCTCTCTGTTGTATATTATTATTATTATTAGTAGTAGTAGTAGTAGTAGTATTTACAGACATTTAACTGTAGTTATTAGAGGTGAATATGGATGTTTTTTATTTGTAAGTTTAATTTTCATATTAGAATATTATATGAAAATTATTGTTTTACTTTATTTAATGGAAAACAAATACATTTTTGTTCAGTGCTTGGAATGATAAGCAGCAAAATGGACGACACTGGTGTCCAATGTCAGTCATGTTGGAAACTTTATGCCTCCTTTTACTAAAAAAACTCTTTGTACAGATGTGCTGCACATGAATGAGTGAATGAATGAATTTCCTAACCACTAAATGAGATTAGGATCACATTTATTAAACCTGTTTTACATGTTATCATGCACACTTGTAGATCTTTGAACTCCTGGAGTAAACAGGACAGATGTTTGGCGAAGTTTGAAGTGACCTGTAGCGGCTCAAGCCTTATAGCATCGTTTGCTAACCGGCGAGGTCGTGTCTGTGTGTTCGCCCTTTTCATTTTGACTTAAATTCTAAATAAAGTCACATGTCACCTCTACAACTCAGCTTGTCGACAAGTTGCCGGAGGCGAACAGCAATCGATGGATTTGCAGCGGTTTCCATCTCTGTTACCCAGACTGAACTGATGCTAGAGTGGAGCCGCGTCACTAAACGAGCATCAGCTCAGCCTGAACAATTCACCATCATTTTCTCAGAGCTCCCTCTCCACAGTATGAGGTGAAGCCACAATACTTTGCAGTCGATAGGCTGTTTTCTATATCACCATACATGAGAGGCACATTGTCTGTTTCTTATGATATTCTGCTGGGGTAAGATGCAACATCAGACTCATTCACGCAGGCCCGGGGAGGTGAACTGGGGATAGAAATCACGGACAAAATCTGGGAGGTCTGCCTGACTAATGTACAGCACAGCTCGTGTAATGCTGGACACAGCTGGATACGATTCAAAGTGTGCACAGGCTTCAACTTTCACCTTAAAAAATGCACAAGATCTTCCCAGATACCTCGTCAGTTTGCAGGAAATGCGCTACTGAGGCAGGGACATCAAGCCATTAATTCCCTACATGTCATAAGCTGCAGCCCTACTGGGGTTTAGTGTTAAATTGTTTGTCTAAAGCCCTCAAAAGGGAGGTCAAGATGGAACCACTCACAGCAATATTTGGCGCTGTGAGGCCAGATTAGTTGAATGATGGCCTTGAGGCACAGGCCACTATTAGCCAGGAAATTGCTACTGGAAGTCAGAGTCAGAACCTACGTATGAGGTGTGGCTTCATGAGCTCGGTAATGTGTTACACTTGGAAAAAGAGCGTTTTACACTGATTAAAAAGGGATCCATCATCCAGTAAATTTGGGAACCATTTATTAACCTTATGAATTGATGTCACTGATTCGGTAACGCCCCAACTGACAAACACTGATACACGTCACTGGAGACACGAGGGGGCGAACATGCTGTGATCGCGATGTTCCCTCGTTACTTTCGTGAACCTTCCCTTTAGACTTCTAGTCGCTGCGTCTGCTGAGCCAATAGCAGAAATGAGTCAAACTCAAACAGGTCTTGAAAGCTTTTTCTCTAAACTCCTTTCTACGTGTTGACATCGTGTCATTTGGTCAATGCGAGCACAGGAAATTCACTTTTGAAACCTTTCTTCTCTATAAGTGCATCGGGACGGAAATCAAATTGAATGGAGTTAACCGCAGTGTTCAAAGTTCATTTAGAGTGAGCGGGCAGAGCGACCCAGCAGCTGAGCAACACACAGTACAGTGACATCATGATGAAAAGGTGAAGGTTGGCAACAACAACAACAACAACAACAACATTACAGTCTGGACAGCAGAGTTTTGCTGCTTCTGAACTGAACAAACCTTTTTACTTACCGATAGACGAGCTGCACTATGAGGATGCAGGCCGGCCATTGCAGAAGAAATTCAATGAATAAACAAATTCTCCTTAAATGTAATTTAGATTAAAACAAACTGCCACCTTTCTCTCGAGTCTTTTCACAAACGTCTGGGCCGTGACAGACCGTTAACACTTTGCAACGCAACGGAAATTTCAGCTAGGAAATTGTCAGTGGTGAATGATGTATAGCATTATGAGCAATTAGTCTGCTGGCAGCGCGGCGACGGTTAGGGGCAAATTGTTCGTGCTCTGAATATAATGTTGATGTTTGAGTCAAGCTTGTTTTCGGGACAGAATCGCAGCGTTTGGACGTGTGGTGTGAAGGTGACATACGTTATGATTGCTGTACATTTTTTTCACTCTTGTCCAAATTGTGTTTGAACGGATTCCCTCATGTACACAAAGATGACGCACACAGTTAAGCCAAGCGTACACAGCTGAACGTTTAAAGGCTACGGGCCACACTCATAAAGTCACCGCCAGCTTTACCATCACGTTGAGGGAGAACACTGTCACGTAAATGCTTTCTCTCATTCTCATCCAGTGAAATGTGTCTCTCCCACTCCTTTCCTCTCATTTCCCTCCTCTTCCTCATCTTCTTCGTGTCCTGTGAGTGATTCATAAAAGCAAACGTCCACGTTAAACATCAGATCTGCTTTAGTCTGACGCTAAACGTTCCCCTCATTCTTCTCTGTAGTGCCTCCACGCTTTTTTCTTTACATTTCCTCTTTCGTCGTACCGCCAATTTTGCTTTCTTTTATGCACGCGACCACATGGAGGCGTTCTGCCATCGTTTCTCTTTGTTTTGCCGTTGCTGCATTTCTACCAAATGTTGCGTTATTCTTCCCCACTTCCTCCTCTCTCAAAGCTACGAGCTCTTCTTTCTTTGGCGAGCGTCCATTTCTCTGTCGATGTTGCCATCCAAACATGTTCTTAAATATGCATTACCTCATTAACATGTTCATCATGATGCAGCCGCAGATAACAAGGCGGTAACGGGATTCTGGTGTGCTAATCAAACCCATGATGACTTTAAGAAGGAGCTGAAATCACTGTGGCAGGACGCATTTACTGTTGACTTTGAAGAATTTGGCCCTTGCTTTATTGTATTCTGGCGTGCTGTAAAGTTATGGTGAACACTTTAAACAAACAATCACAGATTAGGTGCATGAATTACAAGATCATTTTCCTCGCAGACTGCAGCTACGATCCTGAAAATCTGTTCACAAACTCACGCACAAAAGACTTACTTTTACGTTCAGCTGTCACATGGATGACCCAAGTGATAGTTCATGTAAACAAGACTTGTAGTTTTGCGTGTGTACACTGCGTGTCGTGGCGGAGGAGCCTTTACATTATGTGCTTCCCCCTCCACACAAACAGATTCATGTAAGGACCGAGGTTCAGGGAACTGCTGTGGAACCCGGAGGACTCCGAGACCTACGCACACGTGAGAAGGGGCGGGTCGCGTTCGGACA